>VUQK01019388.1:6383-22889 GCA_015106715.1 Bujurquina vittata
CTGCTTTTGCTCCTGCTACAGTACCACGTCTGGCAGTGTGAACACAGCTCAAGGAGCAATTAATGAATGAGCAACTAACGAAACCACAAGCTTTTGTTGCCCAACACACCTGCCTACCGCTGACAAGAATTTCAGAGGAAAATGAGGAAAAATTATACATCTAATTAGCTTTTGTTCATACAGTACAGGTTCATTTAAATGCCCCAAGAAAAACCTCACAAAAAGCAGGGTTAAGTAGCTTTAAAAGAATCCACAATGCCCTCATGCAATTAGTAGTGAATGCAATAGACTACAATTAATGTTCAGTGCATAACTGCTCATTTTCATTGCTTTATATATATTTAAAGAGGCTCTATGAGAGCTGGAGTCAGGAAGTACAGAAGCCCGTACAAGTCGGTAGTATCTGTACTAAGAAGTTTTCTTCTTCTTTAACACTCAGTGTGTGTGTGTGTGTGTGAGTAGGTGAGTAAATGATTCATGCTATTTGTTTTTGTCTTACACCCCTTTCTAATACTTGTATAAGGGCAGGGAATATAACTGTCAAAATAATTAGAATTAATGGTTTATAAAACTATTTAATCATTCCCGTTCACAGATTACAGCTGCTTGAAATGAACAGATCTTCTGGATCTGTCTGTTCAGTGATGCAGCAAGAAAACAGGATGAAGACAAGGCGGACATGATTACCTTGTTTTCCAATAAAAATGGTAATGTTGTCAGCCTCTGTTATGTTGTACATGGGTGACAGCAGTGTTGCTTTGTGTGTTTGCAATTTAGGAACCAATTTACCTGAAATTACACCTGTCTACTACTAGGGGCTTATTGGTTTCTCTGGTTGGGACGTTCTCACAGCTGATTTAGAGTTCTGCTGTGAATCTTTGCAGAGTCTGTGGTGTAAGCCGACGCGAGTGGCTACCAGCTTTCATGCTTATCCGTTCTGCATTATTGGTTAATGATGTTGTGGTTGTGTCCTGGTGTTTTATATGCAGTGTGAGCCACAAAACACACAAATAAAATGCTGGGACTTTTTTTTTTTTTTTGTTGGAGGCAAACACATTTCTCCCTAAAGTTTTTCTACTTTGTATGTCTCCAGGGAGATCTGAGCTCTTATATTGGCATGCAGTTACATCAGGATGGTGTAAGGTTCTCATCAGATTAAGATGTAGGTTACATTGTGGGGTTTCTGGGGGATTTGTGGTTACAGTGGTGTAGATGTAACACAGAAGTATAAATCTTTTCTTTTTTTAAATGAACTGTACATGATTAAATTTGCACAGAGCTGCGGTGTCATCAGCTGACTCTAGTACTGGTATGCCAGCTTGGTTAGCAAGTTGCTAACTTTTGCTAGTTGAAAAAAATGCACTTAAAAGAAAAACTGAACGGCTGACGGGTGTCGTATCAGGTTGCTATGGTGTGTCTTTTTTTTCTTTTTTCTGAAGCTAGGGTGAAAGTTCCTTAAGAAAGATCTGAAATCACTCATCACTTTCCCAGGTGTTTGCATTCGTAGGCCAGCCGAGAGATATAATTGCTCCAGCGTGTTCCGGGTCTGCCCTGAGGCCTCCTTCTGGTAGGACATGTCTGGAACATCTCACCTAAGAGGTACCCAGGAGGCATCCTAATCAGATGCTCAAACCACCTCAGCTGACTCCTTTCGATGTGGAGGAGCAGCGGCTCTACTTTGAGCCCCTCCCCAATGGCGGCACTCCTCACCCTATCTCTAAGGGAGAGACCAGCCACCCTTCGGGAGCTCATTTCTGCCGCTTGTATTCGCAGTCTCGTTCTTTCAGTCACTACCCAAAGCGCATGATCATAGGTGAGGGTAGGGATGTAGACAGACGGTAAATCGACAGCGTCTCTTTCACACTCAACTCCCTCTTTACCACAGCACACTGGTGCAGCATCCGCATCCCTGACGTGTCAATCTCCCGCTCCCCTTTTCCATCACTCGTGAACAAGAACCCAAGATACTTTAAACTCCTCCCCCTGGGGCAGCAACTCTTCCCTGAGCCGGAGTAGGTCCACCCTTTTCTGAATGAGGACCACGGCCTCAGACTTAGAGGTGCTCCGCTCAGCTTACTTTAAATTTCCCTGCTCGTCTGTCATTCTTCCTTTCATCCTCATTCATGCAACCCACCACCTCCCCTTCTCCACCACCCAAGAGCTCCTTCCAAGCCTCCATCTTGGTCTCCCCCACCACCAATGTCTAGACTCCGGGAGGTCCTGCCCTAATTCCCATCTTCCCTTCCGATTTGACGAGCTTTCAGAGTCTAATCGCCAAATATCTAATTGTATTTATTATCAATAAATCATGTTCAGTTCCACCTGATGAGCTCTCCTTATTGAAGTAAAGTTGGGTGTCTGTAGGCATTTACTTTGGGTTTTTTTGGTACTTCTACGGGTGTAAGACGCTGTAAGACAGATTTTAATAAATGAAGTTAAAATAATAGGTGGGCAAAGAAAAAAAATCTCTTTTGATAAAAATTTTGATAGAAAACGCACATATAAAACACCATGTGGTGCAGTGCAGGCTGTAACAGGAGCTCCTCCTAGCAGTGTGGAAACAGTCCAGCACACACAACATGATGTGTGAGGGAAATATCTGGAGACACCAAAGGGCTGAGATTATAGAAGAAAGCACTTTCCACTCCAACCAAACCGCAGGGTCCAGTGTCACAGATGACAAGACTCCACATCAATATGGATGAGGAGGAGAGCTGTTGTGGTGCTGGAGCCGCTGGAGCGAGGCCACCCGGTCACTGCAGCAGCAGCAGTGACAAACTTTCCTCTGTAGTCACCAGTGCAGCCAAATCAATCCACTCAGCTGAATACAAGGACTGTGTGTGTGTATCCGTGTGTGTATGCGCGTTGGTGTGTGTGTGCGACTTTCTGCCTGGTCGATAATTTGTGAAGTAGAAAGTGAGAGTTTCAAACAAAGACAGTTATTAGCCTCTACCTGACTGTCTGTGTAATGACTTCAGTACCGGCTGGCTAATCTCGAAAGTGAATGCAATCAATCAAAGTTACAATAAACTCACAAAATTTTCAACCTGTTCTTTTGTACATTATTATGAAGACACCACCGTACGCCTTCATGGTCCAAGCGAGTTTGTTCATCACGCAGAATGCTGTGTAAGCACTTCAGTACTGACATATTAATAAAAATGTGACTATTTCTGCCAGCTGAATACATCAGCAAGGAGTGTGTTTGTATGTATGTGAAAACCTTCTGAAAAAAAAATCCACTTCATTACAAACTGCTTTCCAGTCTTTGTGTTTGTGACCTTCTCTTTTCCATTCATTTCATCTGCCACTGCCTCTGAAGTGACTTTTCTCACCCTCTGCTTTTCGGGTATTCAGCTGCAGCCTATCAAGCTGAAGCTCCGCTTCTTCCCGATTTTGACCTCTCAGTCACGTTGCTTTAATGTTGCACTTTCCTGTGTCAGAGGTCTGAAAGTTGAATGAGGACAGATTCAAATCTCAGAGCGCACAAAACTCTCATGTTTGCTTTTTATTTACAGAGTGAGCTACAGTGGCTGGGGGTTCAAATATCGAAGAAACAAACAGAAAAACAGCAACAACTATAAAAACCATGAGGGGATACATTTGTTCAGTTCTGGACAAATTTTGGAACTAATTTCCTAGCTGTACGTATGAGAACATTCCAGTTATCCTTTCTGGAACGTTTCTCTTGTACAGCTGGTGTCAAGCAAAGCTGTCTCACTTATTTTCAGTTAGTACAAAAGTCACAATGATCTCCAACACAATCAAAAAATAAACAACCACAGCTGTGGGTCCTTGAATTAAGGTGGCCTTGAGAGATCAACTCAAGAGAACTCCAGCGAATAGAAAAATACAGAAAAATACATAGAAGAAAACACAACCGAAGTTGAATAAAACATAATAGAAGTGCAAACGCGTGTGACGGCAGAGCTGCAGACGTGACAGAAACCAAAACGTACTGAGAGAAGTGGCAGATCCATTGGAGTTATGCTGCTGAGCAAACGCTCCTAACTGCCCCGAGGACCAGATTAAAGCACAGAGGAGATCAGGGCCTTTGCAGTTGTTGCTCCAAAACTGTGAATTAAACTGCCGTTTTGTGTTTATGATTTTCGATTTGCAGTACTTTGGTCATCTGCTGTTGTTTTTAAATGTTCTATAGAAACAGACTTGGCTTGAAGGTAATGTGTGTTTTAATTGCATGATTCATATAATAGGGTGGATACATGTTTGCTATTAGCCGTTTGCTGTTAGCTTGTCACTTGCGTCACGGTATTGTCTCCCCACAAACACTTCTGTATGCTTTTGCATGCTTTTAGAGTATTTTTCTATTTGCTGGTGCTTTCTTAAGTTGCAGTGCATCAAAGCAGGTCTCACTGCCATCCCATAAATCTTCTGTTTCACCGTTGCTGCTATCCTTCTATCACACATCACCGCTGACACTCGTCTCCACCCTTCCAGCCTGTCTGGACTCTCTTCTTTATCGCTTGTGCAGTGTTCATTGCTTTGGATGGTTCAGCCAGGTATTTAGGCTTGTTCACCTTCACCACCTCCACTCCTCACTTCTTTACTGTTACACCTTCCGTTCCTATTCTCTCCAGAGCATACCTCCACTTCTCCAGGCTCTCTTCCACCAGCTCCCTAATCTCACTACAGGTCACAATGTCATCTTCAAAAATCATTGCCCACAAAGAGTCCTTTAACATTAACTAGAGCATTAACTAGCACTAATCGGACTGCATCGTGATAAATTAGCACACATGAAGCTGATGGAAAAATACATTAATTAGCACTGATGTTATAATCAACATCTTGTGTTGACATGTACACAAAAGTTTTATTTATGAATACCACTGCTTTGAAGTGGTATTAAAGTATTATGTAAGTGCCTACAGTACTGCTGGATGCCAAGCACAGCTTATTTTCTCTTTTTCCCAAGCAAGAAAGATGTCACCTTTTAAGATCCACAGCAGTTTCCACTTTACTGAAAAACAGCTATTATAATTACATGATAGGGATGAGTTCCCTTACCTCCAGACAGACATGTTGATGTTGAATGATTCTGCAAAGGTACTGCCTTTGGAAGAAAATGCAAGAAACGAGAAGCCAGTAAAAAATTGGATCCTTTTTTTGTGCTTTTATCAAGGTTAACATACAACCTGTTGGTGTGTGAGTCACTCCACGATTTATACTTTCCCACATTATTACTGCCATTAAGATGCCACACACACACGCGCAAACACACACACACACACACACACACACATTATGCTACATGCCAGTGTGAGGCTGGTGTCAGTGTTGACTGATGCACACAAGCACAAACAGTGCATGCTTCATGCCTGTGTAAATGTGCCTCCTGCTGTTGTCTTAACAATGATGCTGATGTCAGTGTAAGCCTCTGTTTCATTAGCATGTCAGCTGGCTGCTGCTGCAGCTGATCACAGTGCAGGGAGACACTGCTCAAGAAAATTAAAGGAACAGTTTTTAATCAGAGTTTAGCATCAAGTCAATTAAACTTCTGGGATATTGATCTGGTCAGAAACGGGGGGGGGGTGCTAATCAGATTCAGCTGCTTTGGTGTTAATGAAATTAACAACAGGTGCACTAGAGGGGCAACAATGAGACAACTGCCAAAACAGGAACGGTTTTACAGGTGGAGGCCACTTACATTTTTCCATCTTCATCTTTTCTGACTGTTTTCACTAATTTGGTATCACCAGTAATGACATTAGTATCAGTGTCACAGCTGGTAGTATGAGGTGATAGCTGGACCTTAGAGAGGTTGCACAAGTAGTCCAACTCCTGCAGGATGGCACAGAAGGTTTGCTGTGTCTCCCAGCACAGTCTCAGAGCATGGAGGACATTCCAGGAGACAGGCAGCTACTCTAAGAGAGCTGAAGACGGCCGTAGAAGGTCCTTAACCCATCAGCAGGACCAACATCTGCTCATCTGTACAAGGAGGAACAGGATGAGCCCTGCAGAGCAACAAAATGAACTCCAGCAGCCACTGGTGTGAATGTGTCTGACCAAACAATCAGAAATAGACTTCATGAGGGTGGGCTGAGGGCAAAATGTCCTCTAGTGTACTCATTGCATCATGTGAAGCCTGACTGTGATTTGCTAAAGAATACCGGAGTTGCGGGCAAAACTGCTGGTGCCCTGTACTTTTCACAGAAGAGAGTAGGTTCATCCTGAGCACGTGACAAATGTGAAAATGTCTGGAGAACCCATGGAGAATGTTTTGCTGCCTGTTCATCACGGGAAGGCATCTCAATGGAGTCACGTGTCACGTGTTTGGTGTGGAGCGTCCTCCTACTCCTTTTCGAACACATATATATGTATCACTGATTGCAGGTGGACTTTATTTAATTTTTATGTATATTAACATTCTGTTCGAAATAAAAGATTGAATGAATGAATGGAGAGATGTGCAAACTTGACAAGCTAGGCAAAGGCACACTGACTAGTCCCAATGGACCCAGTGTGAGACCCTGCAGTGGTGGATTGGGTCATGGGTTCCTCTGGGTGCCTGGTTTCATGTGGCAAGAGTACTGTATGCATACAGCTCCTGGAGTATGAAGGAATTGATACCACTGGCTGGCCCCCATGCTCGCCTGACCTAAATTCAACAGAACATCTCTGGGAAATTATGTTTCAGTCCATTAAACACCTCCAGGTTGCATGTCAGGCTGTCCAGGAGCTCACTGATGTCCTGCTCAAGATCTTGGGGAATTCTTCCTAGGACACCATCTGTCGTTGCATTAGGAGCACGCCCCAACATTGTCAGGCATGCATAGCAGCACGTGAGGTATACATTATGAGTTGTTGTAATGCAGTCGTTCTCAAACTGTGGTACACGTGCCACTGATGGTACGTGGACTTCCTCCAACCGTACGTGGAAAGTCTCCAAAAAGTTTATTATTTGGACCGAAGGAGCGAGTCTGCGGACTTCCTGCAGTGGCGTGAATTTCTCAGCATTCAGAAACCATTTGAATTTTTCCGATAGGACAAATCGTTGTGTAAATACGGTAATGCAAAGTGCAGTTGCATGCGTATCACAGACGATACACAATGACGTTAAAGGATTTTAAAGAATTGACAAACTAAGCTATGATGGAACAGTCAGTAATAAATAACAATCCTAAGAAATGAAATGTCCTTGTGTAAACTGTATATGTAATCATATCTACCTATGCTCCTGTATTTTATTGCTGGTCATGGGAGCAACACTTGAATAGCCAAATATTTTCTGAGGCGGCACTCAATGTGAAAAGTTTTAGAACCACTGCTGTGATGCACTTCTCCGGTCTGAATGACATTCCCATGTCATTGCTGTAGATCTTAGTGTTGTGGAGCAGTGAATCAATGCCTCGTTCACTGGCCACATGCACCAATCAGTTATAACATCATCATCACCTGCCTAATATTGTATCGTCCTCCTTTTACTGCTAAAATATCCCTGACTCCCAACATCCCAAACTCTCTCACATCCTCCCACTTGTTCATTTTCCCTGTTTCTAACACATCAACTTTGAGGATAAGATGTTTATTTGGTCCCGAATGTATCACACCCAGCAACAGGTGCTACGATGATATGATGACAAGATAAAAAGATAATAGGAGTTATTCACTTCACCTGTCAGTGATCATAATGAAATGCCTGATCGGTGTACCCAAACAACAGCTGTCAGTCCTCTCATGCCAAAGCATGATAAAACACACTGATACAAACAAAGACAGCAAACATTTTGATGCTGAATATTTGAATGTCAATTCAAGAAACTGTTATTGTTTTAAAAGAGTTCCACACAGAACATTGTGTCCATGACATCACCTGGCCGCCTGCTCAGTTTTTTTCACGAGGGGCCACCGGATGTCCTTCCTGGTGTTACGCCCCCGTCCAGGGGTAAGTAAGACTGGCCCTTTCGTATCAATGGGAAAGTGTACCATCATTTTTGTTTGTAAATTACATTTTGTTCAATTACATAAATAACAAAACAAAGAAATGTGTAAACAACAGGATGCTAGATCATTTCCTGCGTGGATATCCTTATTTTTTCCGATAATATGTGGCTGTCTGATCACAATCTGATTACCAATCATTAATTTTCATTGTATTGAAAAAAAATGCAGATAATACAAAGGCATGTGCGGTTGCTTTTTTTCTTGATCAGTGTTTCTTGGTTTGTAAGAAACGGACTGAGTGACCCCTGCTTGAAATGAAAACAATGGCCCTCATTTCAACCATGCGCCTGCAATATTGTGCATTAATTGTGTGTATGAACTTGTCCATTTAGTGCTCTTTTTGCAAGTACAAGAATTTTTAGTTGAACCCTGAAATCTCCTGGGAGAAGAATATAAAATAGGAATAAACTTGTTTTGTTGACTGCATTAGGAGACTGGCAGCAGCATTTTGTAAAGCTTGCAGGAGTGAAAGAGATGATTTATCTGTGCAGGTACATGGGGCATTACTGCAATCTCGGCACAATCACGCAAATGCATGAACAACTTTCTCCAGTTCAGCTGAGGAGACTGCATACCTCACAATTTAGAAATATTCCTTAAATGAAGGAATCAGGAATATGAAATCAATTTTACGCTTAAGTCAGAGCCGCCTTGTAAGTTTCTTTTTTCAAGTCAGCTTTGATGCCCAAACTTTTTTCACCCGAGCCACTGATTTAAAAACAAAAAGTGCTTTCTTTCATTTGTTTAAGTTGTGGAAATAAAAATAGAGAAAACTTTGGAACAGCCATTTCAAGTATTCAAAAGTAATTGGACACATCCCCAATAAGTTGTTTTGGCCAGCATTTTGCTGTATGTTCCACATTAGTATATGAAGAAATAGCCCAGAAGAATCCTTCCTGAAATGCAGGTATTCACAGAAAAACAGAATACCAAAAACCTGTCAGACAAAGAGCAAGTCCAAAGACTAAAAACGAGTTTAAAAAAAAAGAAAAAAAAAAGCTTTTCATAATGAAGACAAACATATTTTCAAGCCTTCATAACCAGAACCTTAGAGGACTTAGAACAAGACTGCTAAACATGGTGAAACTCAAAATGAGAAAGACCATTTTACAAAAACATTCAAAAAGAGACGTGCACAAACGTGTTTTACAAAGTTATGTGAAGTAATATAGCAGCAATCAACCTCTATTAAAATGATGGAGAGGAGAAAGTGAAGAGAAAAATGGGAACCGCTAAAACTTTGGGCAGTGTTAAAAGTGCTGTTTCTCCCATGCAGCTCTTTCTGTATTGATTGACTAGTTCAAGTAAGACTTGGCACTCTGCTGAAGCACATCGCCCGGAGAACAAAAAGGCACAATACTTACAGTCTGCACTGCGCTGCAGTATTTCTCTGCACACGTTTTTTTTTAAGAAAGGGAAAAAAAGTTTTGATCCTTAAAAAAAAATAAATCTCTACTGTATGATTGTGGTTGTTATACAGAAAAAAACTGAAATTATTTCTAATGAATAAGTAAAATCAATTAAGTGCTAGTAGAGCATAGTATAAATACCCTAATTTACTGCAAACTGCTTTGCAAATAATGAGTGAAATTAAATAAGAATATTTACCCAATAATTTGATTGGAATTAATTGCTGCAGGGCTGAGATTCAGTACTCAGTTTTTATAGCATTAAATATAATGTAATAGCTGTGTGGTGCATCTGTGCAGCTCTGCACACAGGATGAGAGAGCGAGACAGTGGAGTTTATCTTGCACATCCAGCAATGAAGAGAAAATAATGTGCTTAATGTATTTGTTCCACAGAGTGACTGAGTTAGCCTACAGTACCTTGATTAGTGGACATGAGTGGACACGTATCAGCTCACCAAGTCAGTCTCGTCTGGTATTGTCTGGCCTCTGGCTTCGTACCGTAAACCTCATGCAAAGAACTTTGGTATAACTTTTGATTCTGTCTGAAATTAGATTTCCAGATTAAATTCATGATGTCTTATTTCACTTTTAGCTAAAGTCAAAGCCTAAAGTCACAAATGATAACAGTCAATACAGAGAGAGCCGAGGGGGTGTTAAAAACACTTTTGTCCTTCACGGGATTCCTTGTTCCCACCGATCTCTTTCCACTGAGTTTCCTGAGGATGCTGGCTTCTGCACGGAAGAAAGAAAAGAAAGTCAAATAAGTTACAAAAGTTGCAACACAATATTTGGAGCAAGCTCCACAATCTCACATTAACTGAGGGAAGTCATCAGCCTTAAGAAGCTGGTGAGTGCTCAGAAACAAAACTGTCATTTTGTTTTCGAGTTGTTGTTTTTGTTGCACTTTGGTCAGTGTGTGTGGATGCAAAACAGAAGGTGGAGCGAGTCCTGAAGAACTGAGTGCTGATTATCCTTCTTTTTTAAAAAAAAACTTCTAAAATCTCATCACTATGGACAGGTGTACATTCAAATGTGACAAATTTATGATGCTGACTACATCCGAATACATCAAATGACTGATTGCAACAGTGCAAATGTACATGACAATATAAGATACATTTGCACTGATGCAGTTAAATCCACGTAACAGAAGATATAAGGACATGACAATATGGGAAATATATTTACCCCAAAGTATTCACTGGCACAGAGAAAGCAGCAGTACTCATTCTCCGTCTCCAAACGTGCAGGTGGAGCTGTTTGTGCTCGGAGCTGTCAGTTCATTCGTGTTTCTGTGACTGTTGGCAGCTGACACTGTTCTGTTTATCATTATAATTAGTTTTGTTGTCGTGCCACAGCCTCCTGTTATGCTTTATGCTGATTGCTGAATAATACAGTGTACATGATCCAAAGTCTCCACCTTCATCTCCATCTGTCTGTCTACCTCCAGTTTGTTAATGTTCTAATGCACGATGGAAGTGGGCCAAACAGGAGTGTCTACAGAGTTTAACAATAATCACTTTTAGCGAGTTTTAAGTGGAAAAAATAAACACAAACAAACAAGAAAGGAGAGCCAGCATAGAGGATCATTATCACTGTTTATGAATCCCAATCACTGAGTTATTCCAAAAGAATAAATATATATTGATACACTATTTTGTGTAATGTTTTTTATCCTTTTTCTTTTCGTAGTCCTCCCCCTCTCGTTTTATTGTTTCAGTTCTTCTTGCTTCCTGTTTTATTTTGATGAGTTTTTTCTTCTGTGTTGTCTTACTGCCCGTCTCTGCCTTTCCGCCTGCTTTATTGAGTGCTTTTCCCAGTCCTTTTAGTTTAACCTGTGTCTAGTTAGATTCTTACATATTTCATGTGCCCCTTGTTAGTTATCACTCTGTTTGGTTTCCTCACCTGTGAACCTCTGAGCTCCTTTCTGTTCTGCAGTGAATTCCTGCACGCCTCCGAGTCCAATTCCCAGCCTGTTCCATACACCCGCCACACAAACACAAACTGCTCACACATCTTTTGGGCCTTGCACCCAGCAGCGTCATTGGCAACACTGCTTAGATCCAAAGTCCTGGTGGTGTCCTCATCCTGCTCTCGTCTCTCCTTCCTCTTTGGAGCGCCACCTTTTTTGTTTTGCTTACTAAACATACTTTAAAATGGCGCTGTGCAGACTAACTACTCTTCAAGACACTTGCTGAAAAACAAATCGTTGCATAGTTGACATCAAGAGGAATTTTGCACAAACGACAGCAAGCAAGGTCAGAAAGTACAGGTAATATATTTCCTAGCATGCTCCTCCATCATCAAAGCTTTTCAGAAAAGGTGCCTTTATTCATCGATGGAATATAATGGAGTCAATATTTGAAGGTTAAAATTGAGTTCATAATGAAAATGTGCACTGCATTCAAAAAGTTGGGCTTTGGTTCACACGATAGATCCATGACTTAAACATATAGTGGAACTTTTATAATGTACTATAATTACTGTAACACTTTGAATATAAGCATGCAATGTAGAGGAGAGACCCCAGTCATCTCTACTGGGCCCCTCCTATCTGAGGTTGAGCATGCAGCACCCTCAATTGTTGGGCAACCAACTGTTCACCACAATTCTCTGCAACTGGTCGACTGAAAATACGCAGGCAACCTCCAATTTTTCCCAGTCGATGAATGTTGCCCTCAATTTCTACTCTACTGTGACTGAGCCATAAAACAGTTTATCAAACCTGTCAGAAGACTTTGCAAACGTTCACATATATAAGAGAGAAAAAAAATGCCCGAGCACAAAGAGACTCAAAGAAAGAGACTGCGCACAGTGTGAGGCCTTAAGGTACAACCCCACACGGGTGCTTGTAGTGATGGTTTTCACAAAATGCAGTTCTCTCAATGGCAGAAAAACATGAAGTACAAGTGCTACATGCTTAATAGATTCTGCAAGACAGCTACTGTCTTATGTTAGTGTCTAACGTTGTGAGCTCTAAGGACTAAGCAAGGTTAAGGTGAAAATGTGCTTCAAGTTTGGATTTAAATCCTTCAGAAGGGCTGGCAAGGCTGTCTGCAGGGATTTTATTTTAAAGGAAGGGGTGTGACAGGAATATGCCTCGAAGTCTGCTGACTGTTGGCCTTCGTGGAGTTATACCCAGATACTGTAACAGCGCAGCACTAGCGCCACACTGGAAGACAGACACAGCACCGGTGTTAATCTATCGTTGTCAGTGCTGCGATTATATTACACAAATGTGCCGTAATGAGAGTTATTAGCAATTCAAATGCAGGAGGCAGCGAAGCATGCGCGTATGTAATGGTGTATCCGGGATGCATTCCTTTTCCTCATCTGTCTCTGCCTGCGCACACAACCCTTACATACATCACACCACCGACACCGAGATCTGTCACAGAACTGTGCTGAAGCTTAACAACGCGTTCTCTACAGCTGTTCATTATGGTATCATACCGACGCTGTAGACCTCAGAGGTACAGAGAAGATAAAACACTCTCAGAACTGGATCTTCCATCACAGCTGGTGTCATGTGATGAGATCCAAACACTCGGAGCTGGGAGCAGCCTGGATACAAAAAAACCATCAGAGCAAAAGAAGAAGAAGTGGAATATCTACTTCAAAGAGAGCAACCGCTCACATTCAGTCCTTGAGCTGCACACATTTGCCACATTTTGGCTGTTTTTCCTGAGGAGCTTCAACCACTAAAACAGTCAAACTAAGTTCCAAAAGTAAAACTTTAGCAGCTTGTGCTAGGACAGCATCTTCTCCTCAAACATTCAGTTTGAATGAAGAGTAGACAGTAATTCACACACAGCCTCAAAACTGCACACGATACAAGCGAGCGCAGGAGGAGCAGAGCTACCACTATTAGCCTAACTGCGTAAAGCATTCAGTCTCCTCCTGTGGACCTTTTTTTTTAAAGCACCCTTTCACATTCAGTATTCATGTGTATAATGCATTTACATTAAGCTTTTAAAACTTCATGCTGTTCCAGTGCGGAGAAGCTTCAGAAATGAATCCCTGTCTGGATGATTACGATTCTGATATGAAGTTTAAGGTCATGATTGCGGCTTGGTAGCGAATAGTTCAAACCCTGCAGCAGCCTATTAATTACTAACCTTGTGCTGTGGTTGCTGCAATCTCAGCCACTCTCAAAGATGCTGCAAGTGTTGCTGTGTTTATATTAGCTAGCAACAGGATGCCAGCTCACTAACCCTAATTGGTATTTTCAATCAGCCGATCGATTAATCACACTTCATTTGTATGGCACGTTTCATGCGCAGTGGCACAGTTCAAGATGGTTCACAGTTGGTTAACAGCTGATATTAAACAGAAGATATGACACAAAGTAATAAAACTAAATTAACATGCAGCAATAAGCAGTTTTAAAATGAATTCAAAAGACAAAAAAAATATATTTTTAAGTTTGCTTTTGCTTAGACTTCATCAGATATAAAGTAGTCAAGGCCAAATTCATGAGTTTAATGATTATATAAATGTTTTTTCTTTAAAAATCATAAAGCATGTGTTCTGAAACAGGCTGTGGTTTCGAGCTCAGCATTAACCGCTTCAGTGGTCAGGTATTTTCCACAGACTGTATTAACATAGCCACCCATAGGGTTTTGAAGCCCCAGTGTTTGGAAGTCAGTAGTGACCTTATTTGAGCAAAAGGCTGGAGCACTAAGTTATCAGCTACTTTAAACTAGGTTGGGTGGAAAGTGCCATTCCTAAAATCTGAAGTGCACAGATACCTGCTAATAATGTCACCCAAAACTGGAGCACCCGCTTCTTGGATGGGCTGTGGATGCTTTATTTATGCTTTATAGTTTTGCATTTGGCTAGGGTCAGTGTCACTACTGGTACGATGAGGCCATACCTGGATCCTACAGAGGCTGCGCAGGTAGACCAACTCCTCCATGGCACATCAATATGTGCCTTTGTCAGAGAGTTTGCTGTGTCTCCCAGCACAGTAAGGATGAGAGCTGGAAGGGGCCATAGAAGGTCCTTAACCCATCAGCAGGACCAGTATCTGATCTTTTCTGCGAGGAGGAACAGGAGGAGCCCTGCCAGAGGCCCACAGAATGACCTCCAGCAGGACACTGGTGTGAATGTCTCTGACCAAACAATCAGAAACAGACATCACGAGGGGGGCCTGAGGGCTAATTGGCATTTGCTATAGAATACCAGAATTGGCCAGTGGCCTGTTCACAGATGAGAGCACATGTGATAGAGATGAACGGGTCTGGAGAAGCTAGTTACGCTGCCTGTGATATTGTTCCCGTTTGCTGGTGGATCTGAACCCACAGACATCTACAGCCTAGGAACCTACACCCTGACTGCCAGTAGGTATCAGGAGGAAATCCTTGGCTCCATTGTCAGACCCTACGCTGGTGCTGTGGGCCCTGGGTTCCTCCTGGTGCACAACAATGACGGTTTCATGTGGCAAGAGTATGCAGGTAGTTGTAAGATGATGGAAATGATACCATTGACTGGCTCCTGCACTCCCTGGCTTCTGGGACATTATGTTGTGGTCTATTTGATGCTTCCAGTTGGCACCTCAGACTGTCCAGGAGCTCAGTGATGCCCTGGTCCACAACTGGGAAGAGATCCCCCAGGACATCATCTGCCACTCAGTAGGAGCATACCCTGACATTGTCAGGTGTGCATACAAACACACGGGGCCTATGATACCTACTGAGTACCACTTAGAGTTGCTGCAATTAAATTTCAGCAGAATGGATTCATCTGCCACATCAGTTTTTCCTTTGAATTTTTGAGGTCTCTTTGAATTCAGGACTCTGTAGGTTGATAATTTTCATTTCCATCAAACGATGCAGCATCCTTTCATGCCTAACACATTGCCCAGTCCATATGCTCCTCCAGCAGCCAGCAATTTTCCCACTGAGGTCTGACGTGTTTTCAAAGTGTCCTTTTAGTGTAGTTTTAGCAATGTTTGTCACCTTGATTCCTCATCTGAAGGTACATATGGACCTCAGCAATCATTTGGATTTGTTGGAACTTGATTTACTTATATAGCACATGTCCACACATGCATACTCGCACAACTGATGAGCTTATTGAATTATAACTTTTTGCTCTTTAATCAGTTTACTTTTCATGTAGGTCATGTAGTCTCCATGTTTTGCTTATGCCTTTGAACTTGGATCATGGTAACATCTATCAATAAATCATAAAGTTGGATAACCGTGTAAAAATCTTCTAGGTTTGTGTGTGTGTGTGTGTGTGTGTACTACAAAATAACTTAATTTTTGTGCTGGTGGGTGAATTCCATGTCATTTTAATGTAGTGTTGCAACACACACGCACAACTCTCCCAGTCTGAGGTGGACCACCACTCAGCTTCTCAGTGGGACATTCTCCCTTCCACAGATGATCAAAGCAGATCCGCTGAGCCGATGCTGTAAAACATGACAGCGTTGTGTGCAGCCGGCTCTCACAGACAAAGGTGTTTTTTTCTTTTGCATTTGTCGTTTCCTTTGAACATACAAACATTGCAATCCATGGAACAAGAACAAGGCACATGCTGTATTCATATTCCAGTTTATATAGCAGCAGTTTAAACGTACACACCTCAGCTTGTCAGGGGTTTGGACTGTGAACAAAAATGTCTATAATAAAACAGAGTTATCAGCTGACTCCCTCAGCTCCCCTATCATTGCTCATTGTTTTAGTTTTTTTAGTCCTCAATAGTACTGTTTAGTTTAGCCTCACCAGTCTGGGCATATCCAGTGGAGTCCAAATGTTTGACACCATAATAGCGAAATGACATAAATTTTGCATTATTTTTTATCTACATCAAGTTTCAAGTGTCCTGTGAATGTTTCGTGGCTGTGGAGGAAGGTCAGTCAGTGCTCCCTGGTCTTCTTTGGCCTTGAAATAGTTCTTTAAAGCTTTGAGGTGATTTTGGGGTTCACCATCCTGCTGCACCAAGATGCGAAGCAGGGGTCTGGAACATGTCTGTGAAGAATAAGTGCAGCCAGTGCTTGATTAGCCCCCGAACACACACACACACACACACACACACACACACACACACACACACACACACACACACACACACACACACACACATATCTTCTAGAGAAACAACAAGACAAACACACAAAATAA
>VUQK01019389.1:0-18855 GCA_015106715.1 Bujurquina vittata
CTCTCTCCTTCTCCATTCCCAAATGCTCGAGGTGCACTGTTTGAGTTCCTTATAGCTCCAAACAGCAGTTTAAAATTCAGACTGAACTCATGGCTAATGTTCAGAACACAAAAACACAAAATTAAGCTGGCTGGACTTTTTGGAGATTTAGGATCTCAACGGGGCGACCACAACAAAACCAGCAAGTGTGCCTTTAATTTGTGAAGCCGTTCACCTCAGCAGACCGTGGAAAGCAGACTCATTCCACTCCCTGAGCCGCAGTCTTCTACTGCGATACTGTGATACTCTCAACTCATATAAACTCTGATGCGACTGTGTGAGTGTTCCACTCGTGTCTTTTGTAATTACTCTGACAGCAGCTGCATGATACACAGAGGATTCATCAGATCTATTATTCAGCTTTAAGTGGGTGGAGTGACACCACTTATTCTGAAAAAGCTCAAGGAAGCTCAATTTTTCATAATATATTGCAGCAATACTCCTTATTATCACATACCAGTAACTTCCCTCTCTGGGCAATTTGTCACCCCGTATATGTATATGCAATTAATAATGTAGCGCTGTGAGATTCATGCAAGCACTATGTAAAACAGCGTGCAGAGAAATGACTCTTAAGACTTTGTTCTGTTGCATTGGTGCTAACAGAGATGCATGGTGTTCTTGTCGTTTTCCTCAAGTGTGATTTTCCTCTTGCATTTCGTGCGCAAAGGGGGCTGGTGGAGAGATGAGATACGTGCAGCTGTTATGTCAGCACATGCCCCACATTGTGTAACTTTACAAGGTCTGTTGCTCTGAGGCACAGATAGCAATCTAAGGCTGTTTAATAGAGCAATCGTAAATGTCTCCCACAGCTTTGAATGCAGAGTTGTGGTGGAACATCCTGCTGCTTTTAGGGCCTTTGTGAGATCTGCTCAGATGAACAAACACGTTGAATGATTCATTGAGGTTTAATGCAGCAAACTACCTATGCGAAATGAACAACAATATTCAGACTTTATGAATCAGAGAATTCAGACTGTGGAAATGATTGGCTCTGAGGTGGCCCTCTGCAGGAACCTCACAGCAACAGTAGCAGCTACAGAACAGAGCTACACTTTGAGTAATAGCTCAACAAACCCCCTGAAGGGAGAATTAAGGAGGTGGGCATGATGTGCACAAGCTAAGTACCTCAACATACTGTTACTGCTGAGATGTCGTTCTCTGCAGGCTTGCTCCATCTTGTCTGCATTCCACAGCAAACTCAGGGTAGTGGCTTGTGGAAAATTCCACCTTTCTGGCATTTCTGGGAAAGATGAGAAGGATAAGGGCAAAATCCTCGCACCTACTACAGTGTAAGTTTAACATGAAGAATGTTATAGTTCAGTCTTTAGATTAAAGACCTTATGTGCTATTTTTAAATAAAATACAATCATACTGAAATTTCAAAAAAAGCACTTAAGGTGTTTACCACCTAGGGAATACATTCTTTTTGTCACTCGCACCCCAGCTATTCAGTACAACCAGCAGCTAATTAGCTTATAAAAGCACAAAGACCAGAAATAAAGGGGAAGGTTAGTCTGGCTCTTGTCTAGTGGTAAGAAAATCCACACTCTAATTAACACATTATTTCTGATTTGTATAATATTAACCAAAACTTAAGTGTAAGCTCCATTCATCCGAGAAATACAGCACATAATCCCCTTAAAACCACAACATGTGGTTTTCACACTTTGGATTGGATTGCCTTGGATTAGATAAGCAAGATATAACAAGTTCATTTGTGGCATTCATCGGCGACAGAACCAGATTAAAGACGTTTACCCACCATTACCATTTACTCCGCAGACACCGGTGAACAGTCTTGTCATTTCACTCCCAGCAAGAAAGCGAATAAGTAACATATTTTTCCAAAAATATCTGTTACTTGTGTAGTATTGCCCATCCATCAACCCCACCCGCCTTCAAAAAAGAGACACATGCAGTACTCAGCTGCGTGTTCACAGCACGAGTGCTCGTGGCCATGCAGGAGCTGTCTACAGCATAGAAAAATGATCTATTTTGGATCAGTTTTTGTGGGCTTCGTAAGGACTATGATGGATTGTAAAGCTAAAAGGATTACGGTTGCATCAAAGTTATTGCTAGAATGGTGGATTGCTACACTTTAAGATCAAAAAAAGCACAAACAGTACTCAACTGAGCAGGTCAGCGCCGGAGGACATGGATTGGACCGGCAACCAACTTTGGTTCATCTCACCTCGCTCTTCTTTTAAAATAAATAATGAGGAGGAGAAGGTACATTCATGTCATCACAACTGCACAGTTGCACTAGCAGTCACACGTGCTACATCCAGAAAGTCAAGGTTATAAACTAAGATTCATCTTTAAAAAAACATATTAAAAGCAGCACTGAAAAAGGCAGTCCTGTATAATTACAAACAACTGGGGCCGACTTTAAACCGCATCACGAACCAGTACGGATAATTGCAGCCATGCACGTAAAGTACGCACAGCGTGGTTACATTTTACAGCAAAATGTAGCCACGGTCATAAAAGGGCAAAAGCATCTGTCTTGGTGGCATAGCGTACAAAACAGGAGAGACTTTTTCTGAAGGTGCAGGAGTAGATTCATCAAGTCACAACACAGTCGGGCCATTGAGTAAAAAATATCCCCAACACATTTCCACTTGTTTTGTCTTTTTTGAGTGAGATCCTGCTTTAAAGCTGGCCTCACCTGCAGACGAATGACCTCTTTTTAGTTGCAAAGGGACATGCATAGGCCCATGTGGTCTATAATCAGTGTCCTCCTGAGCTTTTTTGCTGCTGCAATAACGTATCGCTGATATGATAACGACCTTTTGGATGAGCTTGGACCCCTGAAGCTTTTCTGTAATGAAAACATCGCAGCTGAGAGTTCATAGACGGACCAGAAACGAAGGAAAAGGCAAAAAAGTTTTTGCCTTCCAAAAGTCTATGCAAAAAACAAAAAGAAAAATAGGCCGACAGACGAATGTTAGTGGAACCAAAACTGAAGAAGTCACTGAATAGGAGGAAAAATATGCGTATGACCCACTGACACAAGTAAATGTTTAGTATGTTCTCTTGTCCGGTCTTCGGTGCGGCTGCCTTCAGTCGATGTTTGTCGCCGTGTCTCGGTCTCCTCTTCAGCTGGTAAACTGAACAGAGTTTGAATCTAATGACTAAAATCTAATGGCAGGTCTGACACATTCACAGTAAAAAGCTTTGCTTGTGCAGGCAGTGTGTTTGGGGTCATTCTTGTGCTGTTAGGTGAAGGTCCAGGCAATAAGATTGTTGGAGCTACTTTGTACATATAGTGGTTTAAAAAAATGTGTACACTTTGAATTTTACTCTGCTGCTGCTGCTTAGATCCTAACTCTACCTCAAAAGGCAAGAGAGCCTGTACATGCAAACCGTGCCATGGCCTTCATCATGTTGTTGCCTCGCCACACAATGAATTTGTGACTATTTAGATGACTCACTTTTAGCTCTTTATGATGATACAAGTCTAATTATCTAAAGTGCCTCACGTTTTGCATAGCACTGTACAATTCAAAGTCGACATTTAAGCCATTTCTAGTTTATATGCCACATAAATATACTGAATTTGAGATGTTTGGGGGTGAGTCTGTGCTGTATGTATCTGATGTCAGATTTTCAGTGGGTTGAGTAAGATCCTGCATGTCACTGGGTTTTTCTTTCGTTTTTTTTTTTTCTTTGAATCTAGTGGGACTGCTCTATTTTGCATTTGGTTCAGGATCCAGGCATTTTAATCAAAATAACAAAATAGTGTATTTACCAAGTAGTTGCAGACACAGCTATACTATTTTCCTGGAGTTTAATTCAACTTTCAAACCTCCAGTTTTGAACCCCTACTGTGTTCGCTGCCTTTTAACTGCAATCATTTAAAGAGATTAAAATCTGGGCGCTGGGCTTATGCTTTCACACAGTATTCAGTATGAATCAGTGTCCCTGAGGGACACTGGATTGGCTCATCAAAGAATAAATCTTTGCAAAATGACATGCCAATGAAGCCTGTTCCTGCCTGATATACATTTATTTCTCTCTCTCTTACTTTAGAAAGATATCCTGATCTCTCTGAGACTACCTGTATGAAGATAAAACAAAAACTAATTCACCCCTGAGTAATAAATTATGAGCCACATATTGAGAGAATACTTGCATAGCCTGCACTGATGCTTCAGTTCATGTCAGGACAGGTTTCAGCTTTCATTTCAGCAAATCCAGCTGCTCTATCTTACTGGAGAAAGATCATTAATATTCTGTCATTGTTCAGAAGTTGAAATCACAACACCCCTATGTTTTTTGGGGTTTTTTTTTCCACAACCTTTTTTTTTTTTCCTCTACTGCTGATATTTTTCTTCTTTTCCTGACTATAAGAAACACTGCTGGGCAAGGCATCCTGAATGTTTCTTTCAGGTATGAGCACAGTGATGCATATCTTACCTGAGCATGGTTGCAGCACGCTGCTTCCCCCAGGCTTCTGAACCAGACCCCACCCAATCCTCCGTAATGGGCTAAATCTGGAGATTCTCCCTGTGTAGTCTGCATGTTTCCCCCATGCCTGTTTCCTTACACACTCAAAGGACATGCATGTGAGGGTAATCGGTGATTCTAAACTGGCGTCAGGCATTGTTTTGGGTCGCTTTAAGTGTATTTAATAAAGTGCTGCATGGATGTGAACATGGCTTGTAGTGTAAAGAACATTGAGTGGCTGGTACGATGGGAAAAGCTCTACATAAATACCCGTCAGTGTTCATTTACTCTGTCATAGATTATACTTTAAGTACTGCAGTATTCTAGTAGTTTAATTTATCGCACCAATTTGAACAGTCATGCTGATTCAGCATTCCTCTCCCCACTGTTTATTTTGAGGACATTACTGAATGCTAAATTAAAAGAGGCTTGGTCTAGCATTGTTTTTTAAAAACTCGACTCAAACTTGCCCGTGCACTGAGTATGACTAATGCCAACAGAGAGTTAGTATTGATTAACACACTCTAGAAAGAAGATAATGGCTCGCCTGATGCTGTCCAAACAAACAAGGCATTTTTTAAAAAAAAACTTTGTTTTTATTTTTAGAGGTCCTACTTCCTGCCTTTTGTTGAAAAGAGCCAGGTACTGTACGTATTTCTCTCCACAATTGATGCTTGATGATTAGTGCTCAAACACCAGAATGACATCAGTCTGCTTATCTAGCCCTCAAAAAAAAAGTCTAATTCCCAAATTGTCAAATTATTCCCTCACCTATATGTTGCTGCTAGAGTATGAATAAAATCAGGGCTGCCAGAACTATAAACTCTTGGGTGGATATTAACTTTGTATTTCAGCCTCTTCTACAAAACGTGGATCAAAGAGTGTAAAACAACTGTTTTTCTGTGTTTTTCAAGACTGAACAGGGCTAACTTTTGCCTCGGCTGCCTAAATTTTCTTCTCTTAACTTCCTTGCTGAGGTACAGTGCAGCATTCCAGACAAGTTGAAACACGACCGTGTGCGCTCTCTGTTTCAGAGAATCAGTTAAACTGGGTGGATGCAAGAAAATGGGTCACACACGTCTCGCTCTGTAACTTAAGATTGTAAAATAATAAAATAAAGATTGTGTTAAACCTGGGTCACATCCTGGCAGGTATTCTGAGGTCAATTCAGAAATTCTGGCCCAAGATGTCTTTTTAAAAAGAAGAAGAAGAAGAAGAAGAAGAAAGGAAAAAACTATCTGCGCTGCACTTAAAAAAAAACCCAAATGAGTTGATTTACATAAAAGTACAGTTTTTCCGTGGCATTTGCCATCATTTCGTGTTTGAGTAGCTTCATTCAAACAGGGAATAAATCCTCTAAACAAGAAGCCTGAAGAAATCTCCTTTTGAAGGAAAGGCAAACACAATATCAGCAGGCTTGAAAAGAGCTTATTACGTCTGTCATTTCTACTAAATTTAAGTTTTGAAACTTTCCAAGGATGTGTTTATTACTGACACATTTTCAGCAGAGTAATAAGTCCCAGAGTTCCCAGTTTCTATATTTGGCCTGAACTCTTAGTATGAAGGAAACATCTGAGAGGATTTTCATGGGATTAACAACTGCGATATAGTTACTTCCATAAAACTTACATTTAAGGTTGCTGGATTTAATTAGGAAGTAAACAGGCTGAAGATGCTTTCAAATGATCTTCATTTATCATTAGCAAATTATGGCTGTTACACATTCATGCTTGTTGCCACTTTTTTGCACGTAGTTGTTTCTGTGATCCGCATTTCGATGTTTCGATGTAATTCATGAACGTTTCTGTCGGGGAGGAGACAGTTTTTATTTAAAATTCAGTTCCTGGGTAAAACAAAAAAAGCTGTCTTTGGGGTGTGGACTTGCTTCAAGGCAGAAAAGGAGGGGGGGGGATGAACCCTGCTGCTGCTTTGCCATTGGTTGACTCAGGGACAAAAATGCTTGTACCTGGTGCAGGTAAACAGATTGCAATCAGGCACAGCAGAAGAGGATCGTCTGGCGGGACTTACTCGGAGACATCAGTTTCGTTTCATTCGACCGCCCTGGAAAACGTGACAGCTTTTTCGTGTGTGGCTTTTGCACAGGTTTGCGTTGTATACCCTAACTGCACACAAAGAAAGAGAAGAGTTAGCATTTGTAGGTTTATTATGAATTAGTTGTGCTTTGTTGTATTTTTCCAGATGCCGAGTGCATTGCCTTGTCAAGCAGATGAGCTGAGATTGGAGACTGAAAAGCTAACAAAGTTTACATAGATCAGCCGTCACAGGGTCTTTTTTTTTGTGTGAAGAATTGAGTCTTGGGGTGCCTGAGCTGAAGGCTGTGAGATATGGTAATAGATGGTTACAATTGTGTGGGTTTGGTCTCTACATGTTAATCATCACTCTGCATTCATCAGGCTGAAAAGGCTGCAAAAGGCTGGAAAACAGTGAAAACAGGTCCTTACTTGTGCAGGGAGAGGCCTCGCCTGGCACACCCTTCCCACATGCTTGTATAGAAGGAAACTTGAGCATGCACTCCAATGGAACCTGTCTTTCGTGTATTTGTTGTCTTTAACTAATCAACTTCTTCTTCCCTGACAGAAACAGAAAGAATGACATCACTAAAAGCACTGAAGGGAAAAATTGGTGTCAACGTTCGCAGTGATTCGTCACCAGAGGCTCCAGCGTGCTCGCTCCGCTTGTGAAACCATCCATGTATTCTATCCTTCATTCCACCGGAGTCTGTATAAAGTGCCAATCAGATTTCAGTGGTTTGAAGAGTAAGACACATGGAATTTGTCATCCTGGGAGAGCTAATCGCATTATGAAGTGCTTTAATGGTTGCAACTTCTACAATAAAAGTTCATTTCTGACTTTGGGGGATTTTTTTATTTTTTTTTTGGTTTGTTTTTTGAAATAAAAGGAATGGCCTTTAATGTCATTTGAAGGCAACGTGACAGTGAAAGCAACAGTTCTGCCGAAGCACTGAAAGAGGACTTCTCCTCATTCGTACCTGCGTTGCGACAGGAGTTGAATACCGCTGCACTGATTGTACTTTAGAGTTATTGCAGGATCACAGAGTGCTGGCGGCCCCACTTTAGGTCTTTTTGACTGTCACTCACAGAGGTTGCTCTGTCCTCACCCTGTCTCTCTTTCTCTCTGCACTTGCTTCTCCGAGACATAGCAATTACATAATGATTTCTAAACTCCCACATCGCCACTTTCACAGCAAGCTCTTCTGAGCTTTTGCTAAGATGTATTTTTGTGTCCCTAAAGTCTTCTCAGATTATAACTGTACCCAAGGAACCCAGACATACAACATAAGCTGCATATGGAATGGAGGAACTCACTGTTGATTAATGAGCGTCATATTTTTCTCTCTAAAGAATATGGTTTTTCCATAAGGTTTTAAGCAGTTCTCTGTGGGACAATTAGACTGCCTCATTAGCACAGGACACTCCCCAGATTATATTCAAAGCCTTAATTATAGCTAAATAGTCAGCTACATTGAGCCCGTGTCAACCCACTATAATTCTTCCTCCCAATTAATGTGGCGGGAGTATTAACTAACAAAACAACATAGTGCCAGATCAGCAGAGATCCGTACAGACTTGTACTTAATAACAGGGCTGTTATGATTGATGGTGACATAATAAATAAGCAGCTGTTAGGTATTTAAATTGGAAAATATTTGAAAAATCTCAAGAACAAGAATCTTTAACAAAGAAAAAGGCATCCTGTTGAAAATTCATCACTATCAATACCATTACAGCGCAAAAAGAGTCAGTGCACTTCACAGATTTTAAGCAAAACTGGTCAATTGTGGAAGGTAGTGTACCCAATATATTTCAGGGACAGAATAACCCATGCGTGACCCAGAGTCTGTCTCAGGTTAATCTCAGCTTCCCCTGCAGCCCAGTGTTCAACTGATCCCAGCAGGCCTCACATGTTGGAAAGATTTTTGCTTTTCTCCACAACAGACTTTTCATGTGCTACACACCCCAGCCTGCTATCCGCCTTCCTGTTTGATGCAATGATAACCAGAGGGCTTAGTGCTGTACACAGCGAGCCAAAGAATCCACGCAGGTCCGAGATCAGTGAGGAACTCATGGTATTCTTCACAGTGAGGGTGTACACCCAAAGCCCATTATCTACCCCATAGAGGACAACATGCAAGGTCACAGGTGCCACCACAGCTTTGGCGGCACGTTGCTCAGCCCCACCATTTCCTCCACCTCTGCCACCGCCAACACTGCAGAGTCCCCTCACCTGCTGGCTGTGCTTGTAAAGGAAGACCAGGATAATTAGACTTGCTAGAGTCATGAAGGCCATAGGCACAACATCCCTGGCAACTTGGACTGCCCCGTTGGCATCTCTGGACAACTTTGATGGAAAGTTCACAGAGCAGAATTGTGCATTAATGACGTTTTCTACCAGGATAGTTTCATTCTTGGTACTGAAAGAAAACGGTATGGCTGCTGTCGTCATGCAGGCATTGATAACCCAAAGGAAAACAAACACAAAGGCCAAATAGTGGCCTAACAAGACACGGGTAGCAGCCCATCTTGATCCCGGAGGGGCAATGCTCAAGCACTGGTAGGCACTCAGCAGGAAGGTGAGCCAGACTGAGAGAGAGCGTGATGTTCTGTAGACAAAGATCACTGATTTACAGCCTGTGTTTCCAAAGATGTCGGCCAGACGGAAGGAGGCCTGGGCCTGCAGCAAAGCACGTACAGCCACCACCAGCAGGCTGACACACGCCAGGTGCAGTAGAATGGCATCAGCTGTTAAACGTTGCTTCTCCTGGTACAGGAAGATCAGGAATGCCATGATTACAGTTGCATTACTGGGAATTCCCACAACGGTCAGGGAGAGATAGAGCATCCGACGCACAAACACTTCTGATGCCATTCCTGCAGGAAGTGCAAAACAAATCAATAAGATCACTTTATCAAGATGTTATTTGTCATGTACTTGCAAATGTCAAACAGCGCCTAGCATTCAAATGTATCAGGAAAAAATCATTTAAAAGGTTAAAGTCCTACCTGAGAACTGTCCGAGCTAAAGAGGTCAAAAGTGGACCTTGTGCCTGTCACGCTGTGATCCTTCTCTCCTGATGAAGTCAGGGTGTTTGTGTTCTTATACTGGCAGACAGGTGGGATCTGTTTTGCATGGTCCATTGACTTCTCTTCCTTCAGCCTCCAATTACTTGAGATCAATTCAGATGACTGCCTCTGTACCTGCATTGGGTTTCAGACAGGATAACACAGTGGAAGCCGTGTTTGTCCTCTTAGAAAGCGCTTACCAGTGGATGAGGAAAGTGACATTAAAGAAAGCACAATATCCATCAGTTCCATGTTTATTGTCAAAAAAGAGATTACAATAATTTCTCAGTGCCACTTTTTCACTAAGTGAAGGCTACTAAATCAATTTTCTAATTACTGAACCTATATATAGATCTATGTATAAAACCCCTCAACATTACATTTGCATTATTCATTTCTACAATCTTGTTTTTTTGAAAGCCACTGCACATGAGAAACCCTCCCTGTGTTGGTTAAACAGATCCCAACACCACAGTGTCCTCCAGTGGAGAAAGAGAAAACAAAAGGAAAAGCCAGAGGACGTTCCACTCGCTCTGCACGATAGATCACCTACAATTTTCATTTGGAGCGGGACCTAGCATCCGATTTATGATTGTGTAATTCATCCACAGCAATAAAAATTATTAATAGAATTTCACCTAAACTGTGAGATTGTTGTAAGGACAAAATGATTTAACAGGCGAGAACTGGTAGGGAACATTAAGCTCAGTTCCTGTAAGAACATGAGAGACACGTCCTGCTTTGAAATTATACCCTTATGATGTAGTGTGTGAACTATATTACCCACTATATAGTGTGATATCGTGTGAACACCATGAGCAGAATGCATGTGATGACAATAATGTTGGTTTAGCACATTTCCACTATTGGCTATTGGACATTTAGTGCAGATGTGCTGCTTTTCTCAAGGTTGGTCCAGCTTTGCAGTTTCACATCATTAAAACAGGAACAGCTCAGACAGTAAAACATCAACATCAGAATCACTTATCTTGCTTGTGTTGCATTGAAAGATAGCCAACATGAAACATAGGTTCCCTCAGAGTTTATAGTTAATGAGTTTTAGATGATCCCTGCCCCCATCACCTCGAGAGGCTGCTAAGCCAAAAGCTTCCTAAACTGCATTTTTCTTTCTGTTGGAAAGATTAAATATCCCCTCTGCCCAAAGATTTTTGCCCTCAGCAGCATATTTAAAGGAGCAAAAGGCTGAGAAGTGACATTTTTCCTAACTAAAATGAGCTAAACACCTAAGAAGGGACCTGAGTTTGGGAATGCATTTACATAAACTACGACCAGTCCTACAATTTTCACGACACGTGCACGAGGCACAGCGAGGGTCCGTTTTTGTCCTCTACACATCAGTTTCGTCAGGGTGTGCATGACATTTGCACGCCTTCCAGATTGCTGCAACTGTGTGGACTTGTCAAAAGGCCGGAACACAACTATGCACTTGACATCAAAGCAGATTTCACACAGATAGAAAGTAGTATATGGACAGTGATACATCCCAGGTGTCTGCAGCTGTCCACAAGGGAGTATAATCCTAAGGAAATGATGTGCTGATTGTTCTCATTTTGCAAAGATATTCAATTTAGTAATGTCCATGATGGTGTCTGTAGTTTTTGATACGATATAACATAGCATACTGGCTGTGGCTCAGGTGGTAGAGCAGGTCATATACTGTACCAATCAGAATTGATTCCCCCCCTCCTCCTGTCCATGTGTCAAAGTATGCTTGGGCAAGAAACTAAACCCAGAGTTGACCCCGTCCCATCCATCCGAGTGTGAATATTAGATAAAAGTGTTTAGGTATAGATTTAAAATAAAGCACTAAATGAATGTATGATTGTATTGGAAACGCTTCAAGTGCTCAAAAATGAGTAGAAAGATGCTATATAGGTACCAGTCCATTTAGCGTGCGACTATAAAATTGAATTATTGCAATGGCAAAAAAACAGTTTACATCAGCCATAATGTATCTCATGTCAAGAAAAAAATCTTTAAACTTGCAATGAAGCGTACTGTAGCAATCCCCTGAGAAGGACACGCTTGAACTTGCCATTTTAATTAGCTTTCCGAACATATAAACATGTTAAAAACGCACATATACACACACACACACACAAAGACAATGAAAAGGGAAAAAAAACACATGTAGTGATTATTTATTCCAAGATCCCCACCCTTGGGGAAAGCAAGCTTCTCAAACAACACTGTTTCAGGACACAGTCTAAATTATCTGACCAGGTTAGAGTCCTTATAAAGACAGAAGTGCCGTTTGCAGTTTAGATGGTTGTAAAGCCTGGATTCTTATAACAAACTCCTGTTGTAGTGTACATCAGTGCTGAGAATTACAACATAAATTAATAATGGCTGCTTGTCCCTGTGCCTCCAATTAGTGCAGACATGCATTGTTATATGGCTAATTGTTTTGCTCCTCTGTGTCTTTGTTGTGCTCCCAGGACATGATGGAGAAAAGGAGCGCACCCAGAAGCACCAGCTGTGCATGTAAAAGCCTCTTGATGGCTCATTCGGAGCATCACCAGGCTGCTTTTGCGTAAACCGTAACCACCGCCGTTGTCTCCACATGGTCAATCAACCCTATTTTCTTAACTCCACAGGGAAATGGTTTCATGATATTTCAGAGTGCAGGAAAATAACACTTACGAGTTTACATAAGAAAGTTATTTTCCTAGGCTGGACTCAGAAATTTAAATCTTCTCTTGAACCTGTGAAAGAAAGTAAATATTAGAATATCGAGAAAACTGTCATAAAACGAATTTCCACATGTGCAGAAAGTGGAAACCTGTCTTGTTTTATGTTGTGCTTGTTGAAATGATCCCTCCGGAGCATTTTTAACATTATTTCAAAGTTAATATGATATGGTAATCAGATTGAGTTAGAAAAATCATGTTGGAGTCTTTTAAATTTGAGCTCTTTTTCATTTAAAATCCTGCCTTAATGGTCCTTCACTGCTACTACTTACCATTTAGAAGTATTGGTATATTTTGGGGCAGAGAATCTATATTTTCCCATCATTATCTCTTACAAGCTATATAGTGGTGGAAAGGTATATCAAGCCAAAAAAGTTTCAGCATCCATGGGGGTACTGTTTCCTTTGTGGTTCTTGTCCTCTGAGACTATGAGTCATATTTGGTTTGTTACATTAACTTCCCAAACTGTGGGCTGAACAGTGAAGTCTTGGCCAATAGTCTTGAGGGGCATTTGGGATTATATATTACACTTATAAAGGCCTTTCAACACTTAATTCCCTACACACTACTTGTTCTCTGCAGCGTCAGGTGGGCATCATTTTCACTACAGATGATAGTTATATTTGTGTTATCTGCTTTTATATAATCGAACCAACTTGGAAGATCAATGTTTTATGCAAAGTATTTATCACAGTTTTGATTTTTTTTTTTTTTTGCTCTGCAAATCATGACCCCTGCAGGCTTTGCTGTCATGGATCTGTGTGTGACCATCAAAGGGGTCTCCTTCCTCTTGCAAACAGGTATGGGCATTTTAGGTAACGCTGTGGTACTTCTGGCATATGCCCACATCATTTGCACTGAACCGAAACTCCTTCCTGTGGACATGATCCTGTGCCACCTGGCCTTCGCCAACCTGATGCTGCTGCTGACCCGCTGTGTCCCCCAAACAATGACTGTGTTCGGGCTGAAGGACCTACTGAATGATCCCGGCTGTAAGGTAGTGATCTATGCCTACCGCATCAGCCGAGCTTTGTCAGTCTGCATCACCTGCATGCTCAGTGTGTTTCAGGCAGTGACCATCACCTCCCCGGGGCCTTACTTGTCCAGGCTGAAGCCTGCGCTTCCTTCCCTGGTTCTCCCCACCTTTGCAGGGCTGTGGCTCTTCAATATGGCCATATGCATAGCAGCTCCTTTTTTCTCCATGGCTCCAAGAAATGGCACTGTCCCTGCCTTCACCTTAAATCTGGGCTTCTGTCATGTGGACTTCAGAGACAACATATCCTATGTGATTAATGGGGTGGCTGTCTCAGGGCGGGATTTTGCATTTGTTGCCCTAATGGTGGGCTCCAGCTCTTACATCCTGCTGCTTCTCCACCGCCACAGCCACCAAGTGAGAGGGATCCGTCGGTCTCAGGGTGGAGGGGCAGAGACCAGAGCAGCCAAAACAGTTCTCACCCTGGTAGTTCTCTATGTGGTCTTTTTTGGGATTGATAATGTGATCTGGATCTACATGCTGACAGTTGCAAAAGTGTCACCAGTGGTGGCTGATATGAGAGTGTTTTTCTCTTCGTGCTACGCCTCTCTCAGCCCCTACTTTATCATTTCCTCCAACAAAAAGGTCAAGACGAAGATCGTGTGTGCAGCTGAGCAGGACCAGCCGTCAGCGGACACTCAAGAGTCGAATGACAAATGACTCTGTCTCTATCTTGACAGGTTGCCGACTCACCTGCTAGACAGCAGAGTCATTCTATTAGACCTTATAACATTTTGAGAAGACTGTTATGTAGCTAAGCAATGAACTCTTCAGACAGCAGTACTAGAGTGTAGTGTTGCATGGCTTCTAGTGTGTATTCTTAATATTTTTCATCAGAATTATAATTAAATGTAAATTACAGATGTATGTGTTAATTGAGAAAGTCAAATATACCAGATATCCCTCCATTATCCTTGGATTCATAAAAAAGCAATTTAAACTGGGCGCTTTCACACATGACACTTCTTTTAGTACTTTTCACGGAATCTATATTGCACATTTTCCCGCACAATTCATACGGTAGGACTGAAAATTTCTAACATGACTGAGATGTCCCTTTTTAGCCAAATCAAAACCCTTAAACTATCATTTGGCGAGAAACATGAATAAATCGGATTTACAACATGTCTTGCCTTTTGGAAAAGTTTCTTTTAAAAATTTAATAAAAAATACAGACTGTCCTCGTTAGTTGTTAAAAATGGTGCTATGCTATTTTTTAAACAGAATTAAACAGCAATATTGTTGATACTAACGTTTCTAGCGTAGCTGCCCTCTCATTGGCCGAAATGTTAGGATGACTATGAGTATTATCTTTCCTTAGATTTGACTCTCAGGTAGCGCTTCCCCTCTTCAGGTGTACACGTTTCATCGTTAAATTATGTATACGAACATCTGTCCATAGTTTTAGATAATTCTAATTCCTCAAGGTTTGACAATTATATACACCTCTGAAAGGCTTTTCTAGTTCGGATAACCTGAAATTTACACCTGAGAGACAAAGATCGGGGAATTATACGCGCCAAATATCAAACACAACAAACCCCGGAAAAGGGAAGCGGAAGAATGAGCTAAAAAGTACTTAACGGAAGAAATAAACAAGTAAACATATGTGAATGAGAAGAAAAGCAGTTAAAATGTAACATTTGCAGAGATTATCTGCGTCGAAACTTGGCGGAAGAGATAAAGCAAACGTTAATAGCGTAGCTAATAGGTAAATTTTACAAAAAGACGCTGCAATGCGCCTGAAATTGATGACAACAACGTGTAAAAAAAACAGTTTGTGATGATCAATAAGAGTTTATTCCGCTGTGTGCCAAAGCCACGGTGCTGTTCAGTGTCAGGTAAGTTGTTTTTGGCTACTTTTAGCTAACCCCTAGCGTGCCTGTGTGTTCACAGGTGCTTGTTTCACGCCAACATTTATATCTGCTTTCCATTGCGGGCCACTCCTTTTAGTTCTGCTTTTTTCCAGCTTCAGTATTGGGCCCGTGCAAACTTTCTGTTTAGTAAACACATCCGGCTTTGTGCCCAGTCCTCCTCTCTTTACTGTGAAATGACCTGACTCGGGTAGACTGGTTCCAGTATCTAATGACAATGGCCAAAATAGCCTGGTATCAAGAGAAGGTAAGAGCAACACATCCAGTACAGTTAATGCAATTTAGAAAATAATCTGTTTTATTCTCACTATTTACTGTGGATTTTGTAGTACTGGCAATAAAAATTTGTATTTGTATTATAACGTATGTGTGACATGCATGCTGATTATTTTTATTGGAAAATACGTAACTGAGCCACAGTTAGCCTAATTTTCATATGTTGTTCCCGGTATGTAAAATAGACAAAGGCAGATTAGCTTTTGCCCTTAAAACCCAACAAAACTATATTTGGGGGGATAAAAATAAGAGATATATTAAGCCTTGCTTGCTTGCTTTTGTATCTTAATTTACTAATTTTTATTATTTATTTGTTCAGTAAGAAAATAAAACAAGTCTGCTGAAACACATTTACTTAATTACTCTTTTGTAAATTACCAGCAAATTACTGTTAATCTGCTTTACTTAAACCAAAAACAAGCTAATGACTAACATGGTCTAAAAGCAGTGGAGCAAAGTGTTCTATGCCTTTATTTTGAAATATCTATTGTTCTTATTCATTTTTAAATGCATTTACTTTCTTTAACATCCTTATATCTCATGATATATTAAGATGTCAGCTTTGCGTCTTAGTATGTTGAGAAAGAGATTTATTTTTTAAAATAAACAACTCTGTCTTGAAACTGTCTTTTATCATAGACATGCACAGAAACACGGTTATATTACACAATTTTTCTTAGATTTAACTTGACGAGTTTTTTGTTTGATTATTTAGATTCTCTCACTTCTTGTGTTTTGTTTGAAGGAAGATAATTAGGAAAGTGTTTTTTGTTACAGATTGGGGCCTATGATCAACAAGTTTGGGAGAAATCTCTTGAGAAAGCAGATCTAAATGTAAGATACTTTTTCTCTTTAATGGAATAAATGTTTTATGTTGTGTTTGATCTGTACGTTGAGAAAGAAGCCTTTGCTATTTATACAGGGTTTGGACAGCAAACCAAAGAAGACGGGTCACATCAAGCCAGATCTCATTGATGTTGATTTAGTCAGAGGTGAGTGCAAATAGTTACCTTTATTCACAAATTCAGAAATAAATGTATTTTCTTATGAGTAAAATAATGCATAAAGCAGATACACTATGCATTGTGTATTTGTATGTTTCCTGCAGTGCTCTACTTGCCCCACTTCTTTACTTCAATTTAAAGTCTTCTTTTGGCCCTGCTTCATCGTTTAAAGTAAATTTAGTTTGAACAGACTGTCCGTTTCATCCCCCTCAGGATCGACATTTAGCAAAGCTAAACCTGAGAGTCCATGGACGGCTCTGACTCGAAAGGGTCTGGTCAGAGTGCTGCTGTTCCCATTTTTCTTCCAGTGGTGGATCCAGGTGACCTCCAAGTCCATCTCCTCATGTATCCTCATGCTCTACATAATGCAAGGTTTGCTCACCACTTCTCATCTTGCAGCTACAGGCTTCAAACAAGACTAACCTGACTTTAAATATTAGTGTAGATGTTCAAATACCATAGACCAAGGTCCATGTGCCAGAGAATTATTTTCTTTTCTGCTCATATTTAATGTACTGAAGAAATAATTTAATATCTGCTTAGATAAGAGTTTTGGAAAAGGAGTAAACTCTCATCCAAGAATATCAGCCAGCATTCCTGTGTTGGTAGAGCGAAGTCAAAGCAAATGACTAAATACCTTTGTGTGTTTGTTTTTTTAATTAAGGCACACAGAGTCAGAAAAGAGTATTAATAATTCCCAAAGGAAGATTTCTTTATATCGGTTGCTGAAAAATGTGTAAGTTGCAAGGCTGTGCAAGAATAAACTATAATAGAAACACAAGAAACTTGGGAAAACTCTGGGTTACATAGTGTGGAGCCTTATTGTCACAGAGCTGCTTCCACATGACACGTAAAAACTCTCCAGATATGTAGTTTGGATTGCCACCAAATTGGGCAGCAATTCAATATTTGGGTTTCAGAAATACTCTTTCATACCAGTGTGACTGGAGTATCACTAACCGCCACCAAAAAAAGCAGCAAGCCTGCTGTCACAACCACTCACTGATTAATTCTGTTCCACCTTTACTGCCTGAGAACAATTGGTGGAAACAGCAGGAGTACCATACTTTCCTGTGACCGTGTCTCCAAAATCTTAGGCTTACAAACACCTTTTTTTTTTTACAAGTAAGGTTTTTTTGTTTAGGTTGGTTGTTAGATTAAATGTATTTAAATGAATAAAGTACACAGGTGTCGATATGCTCTGTTTTTGGCCTGTTAAAGTTCATGAAATTAAATCTATCGCTGAAGGCTCAATTCAGTGACTCATTTATATGCAACACTAAACTTGTTACCCATCACACCTGAGCAGCACAGAAGAGACCTCATTAGTAAGCATGAATTCTGTTATAATGTCTCCCCTAAGAGACCATTTTGTTTGCTGTTGCAAAATGTTTTGTACCCCCCAGTGGCAGCGGTGCTGCTGTACTTTGAGGTCCCTAGGGCAAGTGCCAGCGAGGTGTTTGGACCCATGTGTCTGATGCTGCTGCTGGGTACCGTGCACTGCCAGATTGTGTCGACTGAGTCCAGCCGGTGGCCCTCAGGCAGTCCAGCTGCCAGCAGCACCACCAGCCCAGCGCGCAGAAGGAGGTGGGGTTCTCATTGTTAGGCACTGCACGCATTCAGTGGTTATACTAACACTCTTGGCTCATGCATAAAGTTCCACATTAAGCATGCAGATAGACCCTAAATAGTACTCATAAACTTGTATCTGTGCCATGCAGTTAAGTCCCTCAGAGCCCGTCACATGAGAATTGCCATATCGTTTGCTAGTTTATTTAAAGTTGCATTATTATTAACAAAATCTTTATATAAAAAACGGTAATACTTAATATGACTACTCCGGACACCCAAGAAAAATAAAACTGGCCTCAACAGTAGGTTACTTATCTAATGGCTGAACAGTTTTAGTTTCTTATGAGAGATTTACAGATTTCTGCATTCTCTATGCATCTCTCTATATATAGTATATGATGTGGAGCTTACATCCCAGGTTATAGTGTACATGAAATCTGTACATCTCCCTGATGTCTTGTGCATGTTAAACATAGACTAATTTTAATTTTAAAGCCCATCAAAGATATACTAATATAAATAATAATGATAAGCCTGTTTTATGTACCATCTTTTGTCTTTTATAACATATTTCTCTCCTTTAGGCCAAGAAAGAGCAGAGGGTTGAAGAAATCTGAAGAAAAGAAAAACAGCGGGGATGCAGAACAGCTGGGCTCCCGGGAGTTTGAGGGAACCCAGCATTTATTCAGAGAAGAGGAGAGGAGGGTACAGTTTCCTCGTCTTTGTACTCAATCTTTGGTGTCAATGAATGTCAGTCAGCTTTGATGGACAGATTACTCAAAACCTGATTCT
>VUQK01019389.1:25936-51199 GCA_015106715.1 Bujurquina vittata
ATTTCAATCTTTTGTACTATTTAAGGGGACATTTAAGTTGCTTTTATTTATTTGGGGTTTTAGCGCTTGTTCTGTTAAATCATTGCTCTTTGACCACTATCTGCCTTTTATAATGAGATCTGTATTGTTGAATAAAGTAACTATGCAAATAAGCTAGTTATGCTTATTGGGGAAAAAAACAAATGTTTGAAAGATTAAAAAAAAATAAAAGGATTTTCAGCCTTAAATGTTTGTTTAGCGCCTCTTTTTTCTCTCCTTCTTGCTCTTGCGCCTGGTCCTCTGCAGGGGCTTTTTAGTGACTGGTGAGGAAGTGGAGGGTGCTCTGGCGCCGGCTGTCGTAGATCTATTATAACCTTTACGGTAGAGAGGGGGAAAAGCTGACGTCGAGGCGCACCTCCAGCTTGGACAGACACCCGGGCCTGGGGGGGCATTTCAGCACCAAGGACAGGCCGACCATATCCGCTCCTCCAACCGCACAAATTCCCGGTGCCGCAGATCACGACATCTCGGTGCCTGCGTTGCAAAACTGCGTCTGCAGAGGCGTTTCTGAAAATCTTCGTATTTTCCCACCGACCAGGTAAAACACTCTCTGCTGTGTGGTCGTCTTATGCGGATTATGGTATGTCGGATTGAACTCAGTCACCCCAGGCAGCGAGAGAGGAAAGCGCTGCATGCTTCGCCCATGTGCGGCTGTGTAAATATAGTGCTTTTAAGCCAAGTGTTTTTCTCGTGAGCAGATGATGTGGCACTACTTCTCATCCTCATCCGCAGCTTCTTGATCTGCAGTCTGGGATACATTAAGCCGTATTTATAATGCAGTCGTAGGACAGCTGCAGCTTGGTGTGCACGGTACTCTTGTGTCTGAGCGTAATCCTCCGCATGCCTGTTTCAGATCAGTTTGGACAATGTCCCTATGAGAGAGAGCTGATCTGATTTGAGCTTAAAGATTTCAACATGTCAAGCACCGAGAGAGACGGTGGCTCTGCAAACTCCACAGAGGCCAAGAAAACAGACCTGAGAGTCAACGAGAAAAAATGCTGTGAGTAAACTCCAATCAGATTTCAATTAGTTATGCATTACTGCTTATAGATACTTGAAGCCTTGCTTTGTTTGCTGAAGACCAAATCGCAATCATCTCAGGGAGAGGAAAGGGTCTTCATTTCTCCTGCAAGCTAGAAAAGACAGTTTTCCAGGCAGTAGATCTCTCTAGACTGGGGGGGAAAAAAAATCACGACCAGCGATAAAAATACTTTGAAACCTTCTGTGGTTTCCACTGTTCTTAAGGAAATGACTTCACTCTCCCAGGATGAAGTCCTTCTAATTTATTCAAATGACATCTTTGAACCTATTCCACAGACATTTGTGTCCAAAGAGACTTTTAACTTTTTGAGTTATATAAGATGACCCAGTTATATAAGATTGGGTTTTAAATATGCCTTAAATTATTTGCAACATTGCTACGCCTGCCACAGGTTTTTCTCTGTTATAATGCAGGTTCTGCATCAGGTGTGATTTGCATATGACTGTCTGTGACTTTCAGTATTGTGCGTCTCTGTCCTGCGCAGCATGGGCTTCTTACATGACAAACTCTCCCACGGTGATCGTGATGATTGGCTTGCCCGCAAGAGGAAAGACCTACATGTCCAAGAAACTCACACGTTACCTCAACTGGATAGGAGTCCCAACCAAAGGTAGCGCATAACATGTGATAACATTCTCAATATGTTTCAGTTTATGCCAACTGCAAATTTAAAACCTTTTACTGCCTATTACAGTTGATGCATTGCTTTTATAGGTGCTGTAATTAGCTTTTTTATTTAAAGATCATGCACGGTCTATAAACTATCAATATTTTGAATTTGGATGCTGATTGTGAGTTTAATTTTGGCCCATATCACATAGATCAAATTGGATGGACGGATGTTTTGACCGGCTACACCCTGAACAGGGCCGAGAGGAAAACAGTTATACAATTATTGAACTTTTATTTACTTTCGATCCTTCTTTGTATTTCTGCCAAGTTTTTAAAATGTGTAAATGCCACAAAAATGAGTGGCAGTAAGAGCGATACTTAGAATGACAGCACAATTTTACAGTGCAAAAGTTGTATTTGTAAAACTCCCCCACTGACCTGAAATGTACATAATAAATTTTTAACTGTAGCTACTCTAAAACACTTCCACAAAAGAAAACAAAATCCTAGCCACTGAAATTTTTATGGTTTTAGTTGCTCGCCGGAACAAGGGTGTATCCAAAAAGAGAGGTGGCGGCACACCCAGGGCACACTGATAACGTCTTTTATTCGTTTTGCAGTGTTTAACTTGGGCGTGTACCGCAGAGAGGCCGTCAGAGCTTATAAGTCCTATGATTTCTTCCGCCACGACAATGAAGAAGCCATGAAAATAAGGAAGTAAGTTTCACTTTTACACGTGCCCACGACGTCTGCTTGCAATGCAATGCAAATGCTTGTTATCTAACAGTAAGAGAAGCTGTCATATGCGGATTGCCTGTGTCACATTTTTTCCATCCAGCCTAAGTCGGTTTCATATTCTGCAGCCTTCACTGCAGCATCGGTGACTAAGCTTTTTTTGCTTTTTGGCCAGCAGTCTGTATTCAGCCGGGGTCAGCCTCACCTGATGGACGCGTGCGCACAAGCAGCAGAGTGTGGCCTACAAATGGTTGTGTTTAGTGACTGTAAATCAGTGCTGCGCTCTCCAGAAAGATTAACAAAGAATAAAAAGGCCTCTTTTCCTTCTGGTCTAATTGAAATGGGGTGTGTTACGGCTGGCTATCATGAAAATGTGACAGGCTCTTGACAGCATCCTAGTGCTGACTTTGACCTAGATATTAAACAAGCTGCCGCTGTCACTCTGACACAAGCCCTCTGTGGACTTGGATATCCAGCCTGGGTCAAACGTAAGCTGCACATATTTCCCAGGTTTTCTTTTTGTTATCAAACGTATCAGCAAGCTGGGTTTAAAGGAATATTTCCATGTGAAATTTACCTTTTTCCTTTTGTCACAGAATTATCCATTTGCGGTAATCACAGGCTTGCAGACCGTTGGTATTCAAGCTGTTAATTAATCTGGAACAAATTGACCCCCTGCTTCCTGAATTTCCTCCCACAGGTTTGGAATCACCTTGATAGGTGCTGAGTTTGAGCTCAAAAGTGTTAAGATCCTGTGACCTTTCTGCCTACTTCGTTACACACAGATTACCAGCTCATGGATTCTTCTAGGAATAATTCTTCCATAGTTCGAGGCTTTGGGTCATTTTCCTGCTGTATAAGTAAATTCACTCCGGTCAGTGGGTGATCAGAGGGTATGGCATGGCCCTTTTCTCCCCATAGAAATCTCCCATTGTGGCAACCAAAGCACGTAAAAACCTTCATAGTTCCTCCACAGTGCTTGGCAGATGGCATCAAGCGCTCTTCTAGAGTACTCGTTCTGCATCTCTTCTTTTTTGAAAGTGTTAGGACGATTAATCTGTCCAGAACACTTTTTTTTTGCAGTCTTCTTGTGGCCAGCATCTCTGTTAGTTTGCACATCTTTTCCTTTGATTGGGCACTTTCAGAAATTGCTTTTTCTTTCCAGTTCTGCCTACAAGGCCAACATCTTCAGGTCGCCTCTCTCTCAGTGACGCTGACTGGTGTTTTCTGCGTACCGCTTAATGAAGCTGCCAGCTGAGGAACTGCGAGGTGTCTTTCCATCAAATTAGAGACTGACGTAATTGTTCTCTTGCTCGGTTGTGCACCAGAGCCTCCCACTTTCTTTTCTGGTTAGAGTAGCCTTGCACTGCTCTGTGAAGTGAAGTGGTGAAATCTTCAGGCTTTTCTGTCAACATAATCTTCATTTCACCGAACAAAGAAAACTCGGTGTTTCAGAAGAAAGTTCTTTTTTTGTTGCCATTTTGAGATGGGTGACGCTTCAGATATTGTTACCATTATACTTGATGCGCAAACAAACTGTAAACCAGCACACCAAGAGTCAGTGTTTACATGACATCTACAGTGTATTACTGCAATATTTTCAGAGTGCTGATACTGATAATGCAGTGTCCGCTTTGGTGACGGTGGATTTCAGTCAATGTGACTTTTATAGCTGACTGCTGGCACATTTGCTCTCTCTGCTGCAGGCGCTGTGCCCTGGTAGCGCTGCAGGATGTGAAGGCGTACCTGACAGAGGAGGGAGGTCAGATTGCAGTGAGTCGTCTCTCCGGCTTTACGTGCATGTTTTTCTGTTGACACGTGTCTCGACGTCGGCTCCTTTCCTTTAAATACCCAGAACAGAAACACATCTGGCATTAGGATAGTCTTAATCCTAAACTGTCCTACAAACATTCCACAGAGCGCTGATAAATATTGTCTTTGTTTTTTTGCTCTTTTCTTTAACCCTTTCATCAGGTTTTCGATGCAACAAACACGACAAGAGAACGACGAGACCTTATTCAAGCTTTTGTGAAGGAGAATGCTTTTAAGGTAAAAATGTATGCTTTTAAAAATGTATTGTAAAGACTGGAGTGGCTACCTGGAAATATAATTTGGAATATATTTTAAAAAGGATTACTGAACTGACCTTTCAAGATCCACTTGAAATGCTTCTTTAAAGAAATCCTTGTGAGTTTCTCTTTACTATGTGTTATTCATCATTCAGGAGTTACATAAACTCACTTTAAACTAAACTCAAAAGATTTTTAATGCTGTAAATAAACTGTAAATAAAAACAGAATGCAATGATTTGCAAATAACTCCATATTTAATTCACAATAGAACATACAAAACATATCAGACATTTAAACATCTTATTATTTCACAAAACACTTTTTGAATTTGATGGCAGCAGTAAAAGTCTGAAAAATGTTGAGATGGGGCAACAAAAGGCTGGAGAAAAAAAAGGCGATGCTACTAAAAAGAAACATTTTGCTACTTATTAGGTTAACTGATAGCTGGTCAGTTACATAACCGAGTATAAAAAGAGAATCTTAAAGAAAAAAACTGCTACAAATTGTCAACAATTTTAGTTCCCCCCATTTAGTTCCTCATCATCTACTGTACAGTGCATAATAGCATCAAAAGATTCAGAGAATCAGGAGAAATCTCTGTGTGCAAAAGGGTCAAGGCTGAAAATCACTATGGCCGTGATCTTCGTGACCTCAGGCGGCACTGCATTAAAAACAGGCACGAGTCTGTCATGGAGATCACTGCAGGGCCTGAGGAACACTTCCAGAAGTCTCTGTCTGTGAACACCGTTTGCCGTGCACAGCACTGCCATGCAAAGAAGAAGGCATAATGCTGCTGTGGTCTCATTTAAAATGGACTGAGACAAACTGTTCCATGGACGCTGCATCCTCAGGACATCTGCACCTCTAAAGCTCACTGATTTTTAACCTCTCCTTTGCTTTGTTGTTACAAAAATAGAGGCTAACTAGCTATTTTTTGGCCAGGGTGGTGACGTAATGTAGAATTTCGTGTGGCACACAGCCCGTAAAACTGATCTCATGTCAGTTTCAGGAGTGTTTGGTGTAAGCTGACCCTCTGAGTTTCCATCTTTCCAACAGGTGTTCTTTGTGGAGTCAGTGTGTGATGACCCCGAAGTCATTGCTGCTAATATCCTGGTATGATCTCACCTAAATGACTTTAACCTCTTATTGTGACTTGGTCTGGGTCAAACCCCATAACCTAATAATATTCACAACATCTGCAGAATTATGTAAGAACTGAATTGGATATTCACACTTTTTGAACGTGTTAACCTTAACAGGAGGTGAAGGTTTCGAGTCCAGACTACCCCGAGAGACACAGAGAGAGAGTCATGGACGACTTTCTGAAGAGAATTGAGTGCTACAAAGTCACTTACCAACCTTTAGATCCCGATGACTATGACAAGTAAGAACTGATGAAATTTGACTTCTTTTCATCATTTATATCTCATATATTTATTGTACCTGTAAAGTGTATGCATTAAACCAAGTAATAAAGTTGTAATAATAGGGGAATAAACACTAGATGGCGGCAGTAAATCACCTGCACGATTCATTGGCGTTTGCAGGGACCTTTCTTTTATAAAGGTTATGAACGTGGGACAACGTTTTCTGGTGAACCGGGTGCAGGACTACATCCAGAGCAAGATTGTCTACTACCTCATGAACATCCATGTGGACTCTCACTCCATCTACCTGTGTCGGCACGGAGAGAGCAAACACAATGTTGAAGGGCGCATCGGAGGAGATTCTGAACTCTCCCCTCGTGGGAAACAGGTAGGGTTTTTCTGTCTTTTCTGTATTTTAATGCAAATATAATGAACTGCAAGAGAAGATAGCTCACTTCAACTCCAATATCACTCTAGAGTCGTGGCCTTTATTGGATTTAATCCTCTCCATTTCCTTTTTTCTCACTGCGGTTGATGAGCATCTATCTCATAAAGCAGAAATGCCCTTAATGAGGGACAAAATTAAGACGCTCCCTTTCTTTCACATCCCAGTTCGCCCACGCTCTGCGCGATTTCATTGATGAACAGAAGCTGTCAGATTTGAAGGTGTGGACGAGCCAACTGAGAAGGACGATCCAAACAGCGGAAGAGCTCGGTGTGCCTTACGAACAGTGGAAAATCCTCAATGAGATCGATGCTGTCAGTACAACCACATTTTTACAGTTAAAATGATGATTGCACTTTGACCTCTGGTTTATAATAAGAGAAACTGTATGCCGTTATTTCTAAGATGCTTGTGAAATGCGTCAGTGTAGAGGTAAGAACCAAAACCAAAAGGAATTTTGAGCTCTTTTAATCACATTCAGTCTCGAAGAAGCATCCTGGGGAGAATAAAAAGGCGTAAAACGCTGTGAAAAGATCCAGGTCACAGGAGATAACAGTCATTATACTGAATATACTGCGTCTTCAATCAAAGGACTAAATGATGGCTCTCTTACAAGTCTGAAATGGCCAACTAACAAAGGTCTTTTTAATATCCATTTTAATACCCTCTGCCTGTGACACATTTTAGCCTTCACGATCACCTTATGCTCCTAGGCCTTTCTATATCTGAAACTGGCGTTCTCTTTGGCGACCTTTATATATTTTATCAGGGGAAATTCAGCAGTCATGTCTTTTAAGTTTTAAACTGGCACTGAGCTGAAACATTTCTTTTCATCTTGGGCCAGAATGTGAGGATAACCTTTTTTTCCTTTCCCAGGGCGTTTGTGAGGAAATGACCTATGATATGATCCAGGAGACATTCCCAGAGGAGTTCGCTTTGAGAGACCAGGACAAGTACCATTATCGCTACCCAGGAGGAGAGGTGCTGTAACCTGAACTACTCCTCGCAATAAATGTGTCTTGTCAGCGGCGGCATTTTTGTTGTTTTTTATTAAACTTTCTTTCTTTAACAGCAGCTCCCTTTAACTGCCCTTTTCAAGCTGTCAAAGTTCATTTCGTTTTAAGCGTTAACACTGGAGCCTGAAATGATCTTTTGTTGCTTATTAGTCCTACCAGGATCTTGTTCAGCGCTTGGAGCCTGTTATTATGGAGTTAGAGAGGCAGGGCAATGTGTTGGTTATCTGCCACCAGGCTGTGATGCGATGTCTCCTGGCCTACTTCCTGGACAAGGGTGCAGGTCAGACAAACGCAAGCACGCGCACACATTCATGCAACCGATAACATGAGCAGACGATGATGAATTGTACGCTCTTTGTTTCGTTTCGCAGAGGATCTTCCATACATGAAATGTCCGCTGCACACAGTGCTCAAGCTCACCCCCGTTGCATACGGTAGTTCTTTACCCGATCGTTGCACTGTAACAACAAAAGACAACACGAGACGATGATGTAAATGTCTTGTCTTTTATCTCGTAGGTTGTAAAGTGGAAATGTTTTATCTGAATGTGGAGGCAGTAAACACGCATCGAGACCGGCCTCTTGTAAGTTGCTCTGAGTTGAGCAGAAAAGAAAATCACATCATTGCTCCATTAAATCGTTCAATTTTAATGTGCAAAAATATGCGTATTGTTTCCTTGCATTAAAATGATCAATGAATATGAGCGTATGATTTAAAGACTGATGTGCTGTTGTTTGTTGTGTCTCTTAGTTCAGCGCACTCGAGCCTTATTCCCTTTATGTGTGAAGCTTTGCTACCTTGCCTCCTTTCCTTATATCCTTGTCCTGTAGCTCCCTTTTTTCTTTAACCTTAATTCATCAGCTTGGCTTGAGCTATGAGCCTTTGAATGTTAAGTGACATTTTACCTTGAAGGAAGCCATTGCTGAGCATGCTTCTTTGCTTGGCTGATCTAATCGTTGCCCTTACTGTTGTCTGTCCTCATAATAAGATTATGTATATTCCGTGAAAGACAGTTGTATCTGACGTATTAGGTCCATTTTTTGTTTATGGTCTTAGCGGTGATTTTTTTCCCCCCTGTGCAATCAGGGTTGAACCTTTAGTGTTGAATAACTGATGTTTTGTGGGTGGAGGCAGTTTTTCACCTGTTGCTTTGGATCTTTTTGTGCTGTGCCTCGTCAGGTGTCCCCTGGTGTTGTCTGTTCCCAGATCTTTTTTTATTTAACGCCTTCGGTATTTCATTTTCTGCCAGGGTAAAATCCCGAAGGACTCTACTCTCATACATCGTCGGAATAGTTACACTCCTTTGTCCAGTCACGACCAGGTCAAGCGGCCCAGGCTCTACAGCGCAGGCAACCAGCCCTGGCTACCGCTTGCCCCCACCCCATCCGCTCTGATGCCGGAGGAACGGCAAAGCCAAGTTAGTGAGATAGTTATAGGCTCCCCCAAGTCTCTCACCGTCTTACCGTATTTGGTCCCACCACAGTTGTAACCATGTGTTTGGCATTTTCTCACCTCACTTTTAGATCCTCTTGATAATTATGTGTCTGTGTTGCAACCAACGTACATAAAATCCACCCCACCATCTATTTTGTTCCTCTCAGGGCATGTTTTGGGTCTCGAATGCATTGCGCCTTTCTTCAAATGTTTCTGTCATATGTTTGTGTTGCATGATGTCTGCCCTCACCACCAGGCTGTCGACAGCTTGAATATGCAGAACAGCATGTCTACTCTTTGCTGAGGAAAGCTCCTTGTGGAGTTAAGCGAAAGACACACAAACATCAGAGAGAGACCGTTTTTGTTCAAAGACGCACATCATAATCTTCTCATAACTGTTAAAAATCCAAAGTAAGGAATCAATTTAATAAAAACCAGAAAGCAATTTGTGAAAATTTGCGGCATTTTAAAATATAATTCATTCCCAAAAACATAATAACCTATTCAGACTGAAAGTGTTAACATTTTAAAATGCATATTCATATTTATACGTCTTGCGTACATGTTGACCTTGCATTGTGGGTGCTTCAGTCCCTCTACACATTTCTATCTGTCTCTCTCCCCCCTCCCCTTCTTCTCCTGCTCCAACCCTTTACAGACTCGGAGAGGAGGCAGTTGTCTGTAAGTATTTTGGAGACTTGTTGTCAGCCTTTCATTTTGTTTCTCATTTTCACTCATGTCACAGTTACCCATATCAGTATATGTTGCCACAGTGGTCTATTCTTTATGGTTTATGCGCTTTGATTTTATCTAATCTTTCATTAACTTTGCACAGGGAAAGTTGATATGAGCCCAAAGTTTTTCATCAAGAACACTTACAATATCATTTATTGATTCTTTGGTATGTTAATAGAACTGATGATAGCTATAACTATTCAAGATGCATGTTTTAAAGTAGCAATAAAGTGGCACATTCAATCATGGAAATCCAGGGGTGTTTATTAAACTGTGATTAAAGTGAAGTATACAAGATTATAATTTGGAAGGGCATCATATGATTAAACCTTAATTAGCTACTGATAACAAACTAATGGAGCCGTCTTAAGACAGACACGCCACATAATGACACATTATGTCAAGTTTTTAAATTTGAAACTCCTGGGCCTCCCAGGGCACTGTTAGTTATCACAGACAACTGTAGGTCAATGATGTTTTTTTGTTTGTTCGTTTGTTTGTTTGTTTGTTTGTTTTAACTTTTCCTGAAGGAGTCCCTGTGCGAAGGAAGCGACTTTGACAGCTCAGAAGAAACTAGTGGCTGTGTCCGCTTCTGAGTGAAGATCAGTTCGTGTTTTTCCTCTTGCCACACTGAACAACTTCTGAATTCAGTCATGAGAGTTTCTTTTGAAAAGCGGGTCACCTCTGCATGAGGTAGCATGGTTCTAGTTATCTCGAGCCCTCTGTCTCTTCTCTGCATGCCGAGGCTTTGAACTGGAAGCCTTATCGTTAGTCTCATACACACTTCTGCATGTGCGCATAAAGAAATTAGTAAACTGACACCACATACTGTATCACAGAACTGGCAGCAAACTCAGTGTAAATCCTGCAATGCCTTACTGAATTTTAAATATACTGATACAATTAGCTCCTTGTTTGCCACTGACTGTAGGGACACATTATGCATTGCAATGATGGAAATCAATTTAAACAACTGCAATTAGAACAAGTAGATCCTGTTAAAATATTTTTACAATGCATATCCACCACTAATATGCTTTAAATAAATAAATAATCTGTAGTTGGGAATCTTGTCAAATGTATTCCCAAGCCATCATCTTTTTTTGTCTTAATTTGAAAGAATTTGCTAGTTAGGTTCTCTATAAAATAAAAGTACTTCATTTAGATCATCTTTCTGTTCAAAAAGCGGTGAGAATACACTAAATCGCTGGATGTACCAGCACTATATACCAGCAGTAGGTACCTTATGTGCTAAGCAGGTGTTAACAATCAAAATTAACACTAAACCCTAAATTTTTCTGTATTTTTTATCATGCCAGCATATTCCACTGGATTATTTTTTGCAGTAAAACTACACATCCAAACCTTTAGCTCTTCTTTGATATTTATGTTCATGTTATCATAATGGCTGTGAATGGGTTTTATTTGTTTCATGCAAATATATTTTGTTTCTCCAAGGCAGAATAATTTGATTTTGTATAATAGTCAGCAGTCCCAGTTTTAGTTTATGGTCCTGTAATTTTTGTTGTTGAGTTGTTGCCCTGCACAAAGCAGCCTACTGTGCCTTTTAAGCAGACATTAAAAATCATTTTTAAAGAGGCTTGAGTTTTCTTTTGTTTGTTTTTTTCTATATGTTTTTTGCAGAAATGCAGGAATTACACATGAAATATTTTCATTTTAACTGAATGAAACAAGAATCTTACAGTTTATGGATCGAGGGACTGAAATTAATCGCAATTTTAGTCTTACAGCACCATAAATGTGTTTTGCTCTCTGGGTATAGTTTAATAAGCTTAAAACTAACCTATGAATCATTCAAGCATAAAAAGACACCTAAATCGAAGAAAAAAATTTAAACTGTATCTTCAGGCACTTTGTTACTAGTAGCCAGTTGCAAAAACACATTTGTTCACATTTCTTTAGTTGAATCTATAAATAATGCCAAATATAACAATTTTACAGGCTTAAAATAGCAAATTACACAAGAACTGGACTGAAAATCAGTGGTAGCAGGTCACATTGTTTTCAAAATGTGCAAAGAAGGTCAGGAGATGAGAGAAGGTACAGCAATGAGTATCTACAGCGATCTGTAAAACAGCTGTAAGGGTTTGTGGCTGCTTATCGATGTTGGAGAGCTTGTCAAAACTGATGGAATTATGAAACCATCGGAAAAGCATCTGATTGGTGATGGCTTCAGTTTTTCAGCATGACAATGATCCCAAACACACTGCCAATGCAAAAGCATACCTAGATAGAAGATGGAACACTATCAGTCAAGGATTTGCCTCCCCTGAGCCCTGATGTCAACATTATTGAAGCAGTGTGGGATCCTCTTGACACAGAACAGAGCAAAAGGTAGCCAATATCCAAAGAGCTTTGAAAGTAAGTCAAGATGCTTGGAGAACTCCTCCTGAAGACTACTTGAAGAAATTACATGCAAGCTGTCAATGAGAACTCAGGCTGTGTTGAAGAATAAAGCTGGTCATATCAAATATTGATTCTCAAGCTCATTAGACTTGTAAAGACTGTTTTTGCCTCATATACTGCATTTCCATGTATATTTGCACATGTTAAGTTTTATCACTGCACCTATTTCACATTTTTCCAAGCAAAATATAGAGAAATAAGGACTGGCTCAGTACTGTATACTTGGGTTAGAATAAAATACTGCAGCCCTTAAGCCTTAATCCCAGAAGAGCTGTTCAAAATCTGATCACACTTAAAATGTAAGAAGCAGTCGTAGAATACACTGGGTTTGAAAAACAGAAATGCGCAGTCTTGTTGATTTAAAGCTTAATACAGAGAAAGGGCATCTGCCTTCTGTGCCACACGGCAGGCGGACGTACGTAAACTAAGGCGCTTGTGCGTAATTACACAAGTTATACGTCTGTTGACGTGCTTTACGTCAGTCCCACTGAGGCGAGCAGGGAGTCAACGGCAGGTAAGACAACAAAATAACTTATCTCGCTGTCGTATTATTCTTTGCTCCTTTCCGGGATTAGGTTTGTCAGTAGAGAAGCAACAGATTTTCTCGATGGTTAAAGGAAATGCCTGGAAAAACAGCTCACTTAAGGCCAAGTTAATGGGCAGGTTAGCATGCTAACGTTAGCAGGTGGCACACGGTACGGTTAGCTAGCAGAAATGTGTTCACTCGAGCTCAGAGTACCTGTCGCTAACATCGCAACTATCTGAGCTATAATGTGAGTCAGCTCCCTTAAATTTTCTAAAATTTCGAGCCTAACTGGGACTTCATTTTTCTTTTTCTTTCTTTCTAAAAAAAAACTGCTGTGTGTTTGTGTTATTGTTGAGTGAAGTGTAACTACCAGAACAAAGAAACTAAAACAAAGCAACGTCGCTGTCAGGTGTTTTTACTCCCTTACGATTCATCAGCACTTCATTTGTTATGCGTGGCCTGTTTAGATGGCAGCATTGTGATGTAGCTGCGAGCACAATGTAGGTTATCCGCCGTCCTAATGTCTGATGTGCAGCATTGCCTAACAAATATATTTATTGTTTGAAGCAAATGCAGCTTGCAGCTGCAGTACAGCTCACCACTATAAAACAAAACATGTCCCAAAACAGTCAAAGGTTGGCTTATTTCCGCACCATCTATACTTCACACTCTTTCCCACATAATTCCCTCTTCCCATATATGATGGCTGAAGTCCAGTTTTAGTTCAAAATAAGTTTTTGTGGGTCAGATCGCACCCGTCCTCAAGCTTGACCTTCATTTTTTGACCACCTTTTAAGTTTTGTGTCTGCATCTTGACCTGATGCTGCTTTGGATCAGCGGTTTTCAAATATTTTGTGCAAAGAATTAGCCAAAATTTCAAGGCCCACCTATAAACCCATCATTGGCTGCATTGATGTTGCATATGTGTTCTCAAACGATCAAAAGTGCCTATTTGTTATTACAACTGGGAAATACCAAAGTGAAGTGCCCATTGAGGAATAAGGTTTTCTGAATCTACAGGACCACTGGCATGTAACCACGGGATGGGTTTCCAGTATGCATAATCTTTCTCCAGGTTGTCCTTGACATGCTTTAGTCTGGGTTGCAGGTGCAGAAGTGCGTTTTTCTTAGTCTGCAACCTTGCAGGGTTGTAGTGATTATCTGCTTTGAGACCACAATTCCCAACTTGGCAAAGTCATTCACTGGGGTTTTTAGACACATCTCTCTCTAGTTTTCTTTCCACAGTCTTTGAAATGTTTTTCTTCCCAGCTCTCCCAGGCTTGAAAAACATAAGCAGCTTCTCTGGTTAGAAATTTAATTTGTCTCTTAAAATAAATGCAATAAATTTAAACTTTTAAGTTAATTTTTTTTAAGGTTCACTGTTGCTGTGGTACAGATCAGCTGGTTGCTTTTTGCATTAAGGATTACTGCATTCACATCTTCTAGTAGACTTTCAGAGGGTACTTCATGTAGTCTTAGTAATCACCCATGGAGGGTCCAGGTTTCCAGCTTAGCCATGATATTTTCTCACATTCAACAATAACAACGTACCAGTTGTGATTGGAGGTTGGAACCCAGTCTTGGAGTGTGAGGATGATGACATCTCTCCCCTGACCCGATGTCCTGGCTCCCCCTTACCGTAGAATTTGTGTTGTATCTCATCAGTCTCTAGTTTCAATAGCACTTGTTTCTGAGCTACTATTTGGAGTGTTTTGCAATCCATTTAATGGGGAAGGTAATTTTTGCTGAACATGAAAATGAAAGCAGCAGAAGCATGAATATTAACCAGATTTGAATAACATTTGATACAGTCCACCTAGGCTCTTATAGTTATTTGTGAATGGAAATGTTGTCTTTACACCTAGCTGTCACAGTCGACACAACAAATGTGCATAAAGTTTTATACCAGGAACTTGCAGTGATGTGATATCACATGTTTTTACAGGCAGGATGTTGCGGCTTCGCTGTAAGACCAAAAATGGGAGCCACATAATGCAGGGCTTGACTCATCAGTCCTGTGTGCAGGAGCTGAAGAGCAAGGTGGAGGAGCTGACTGGTATTCCCTGTGATGTGCAGAAAATTATGGTCGGATACCCACCCTCCAGTCTTGACCTTCGAAATGGAGATGCTCACCTCAAGGACTACCCCATCAAATCAGGTATGCTAGCAGGCTTCCGACATGTGCGGAAAATTATTTTATGGTTTGACCATTTTAATTGCATGCGTCAACATTTTTGTTAGAATTTATATACCTGTGATGACAGGTTGAAAATTTAAGCATGATCTTAGAGTAAGTGGTCTGCTCCTTTTAATTGCTTTGCATGTGATAGACACTTAAAATCTGTGCAAAATATTCAGTTATCATTCAGAAGGTGATGTTTTTCCTTTTTCCTTTCCAAACCAAAGTCTGACCCAGATGAACAATGTTGTCTTTGGTATGTCGCCCTCTACAGGAGACACACTCATCGTTGAGGAGGAAAAAAACAAGCCAAAGCCTCAGGCTCCTCCTGCTGTCACTAAAGGACCTAATCTGGAAGTGTCACCTGTGCTGGCACGCCGAGTGGTCCCAGCTGACAACTCCTGCCTCTTCACCAGTGTTTATTATGTGGTGGAAGGCGGAGTGTATGACCCTGCCTGTGCCCCTGAGATGCGGGGCCTCATCGCCCAGATAGTCTCGAGCGACCCTGCCGCTTATTCTGAAGCGGTGCTGGGGAAAACCAATGAGGAGTACTGCACCTGGATAAGACGCGATGACACCTGGGGCGGAGCCATCGAGGTGTCAATCCTGTCTAAGTTTTACCAGTGTGAGATCTGCGTAGTTGACACTCAGACAGTGCGAGTAGACAGATTTGGGGAGGATGCTGGCTACCACAAACGCGTGTTGTTGATCTATGATGGCATCCACTATGACCCGCTGCAGAAAGAGACCCCCGGATCGAACACTCCGCCCCAGACTATCTTCTCAACCACAGACGACATAATCCTGGCCCAGGCCCTCGAGCTGGCAGACGAGGCTCGCCGCAAGCGGCAGTTTACAGACGTTAACCGCTTTGCATTGCGCTGTATGGTGTGCCAGATGGGCTTGGTGGGACAAAAGGAAGCTCGTGAGCATGCCAAGGAGACGGGCCACACTAATTTCGGTGAAGTGTAAAAGTCTTGACGTCTTTTCTATCCTCTCTCACCAATACAACAACCACCAACCCCATGCCCCCCCCGTCTGGCAACTCTATTGGTCTGTCTGCTTGTGCGATCCTCTACCTCACATTATCTGGCAACATCTTTGGAGACACTGCAGGTACTGTGCTCAGCCTCTTACCTGTTCAGTATTACTTTTTAACTACTGTCAGTTCTCACAGTCAGAAATGCTACTGCAGTTCTCCGATGTGATTAAACCATAATGTTCAGATCTCTTTTACTGGGTCAGGATGCAAACAGTTCTTAGGATTTGTTTTGATCTCTTAAGATTACTCACCGACTAGGTTGCACTGACATAAACTAAACAGTCGATGACGTGGTGTCAATTACAAAAAGCAACGAATTGGCAGAACTAGACAAGATGAAGATGTGTGAACAAAGAGTTTTAAACCAACCACTAAGAATTATTTGCACTGTTATGATTGCATTCACTTTTGTCTTAAACACAGCACACAGAGTTTGACTGTTATTAATGATGTTGGTTATGTAGTATGTTTTTTGTTGTTGTTGGGTTTTTTTTAACTCTTACATTAATAAGCTCAACTTTAAATGTCTGAATAGTTGAGCGCAGATGGCCTGGGTTAATGCTGAGCTGGATTCATCTATAGGGTCATTCCATGAAAATTAAGTCAGTGCCTCCTCTACCTCTTTGAGGGGGGGCAATAACTTTATCATAGTAATGGAGACCTTCAAAGGAGTCTCAAAGTTAACAGGGACGGCTCAAAATTTGCCACTGATTAAATTGTCTTTTGGCCGAGAAGGGACGGCAGCCAGAAGATTATTCGGGTATCAAAATGTAGGTAAAAAATTAAACCCTTCATAGAGTATAACATTTTATGTTACTCTACATCATAGATGTTAAATGGGTTAAATCAATGATGTGTTCCTGAATATTGAAGATCAAGACTATACAAAAACCATGCTGAACAAAAATGTGATTTTGTGATTTGATTGCCGTTTTTAACAAAACATCAATGTGTTTTTCAGCCCTGAAAATTTCATGCGTACTTAAGAATTTGAGGGCTCGAAAATAAGAGATCTTACAAAGCATCAAATTTAGCTGCCACAGTTCTCATAGCATGAAGGTAAAATTGTCCATGGCTTCATTAAATGTGCTAATATTAATGTACAAAACCCCATTTGATTCTGAGAGGATCAGGTGGGAACGTTTCTCAGATTTGAGTGAATTTTCTTTTTTTGTTGTTTTGTTTTTGTTTTGTAAATGAAGTGACAAATGTGCCATTTGTGACATCAATCTGAATTTGAGCTGTGATCGAGTGAATTGAGGTTATGCATCTTGAATACAGTATCATATTGCAAAAGCTGGTTTAAAAAATGCTTCAATACATGTGTGGATTTCTTTTGGGTTTTTTTGGATGTTGCAACATTCTTCATGAGTGTGCTTGTTTTAAATAAGACAGCCCCCACCCCTCAAAAAATACAAAGTTTATGGTGCTGTAAATGAAATAGTTTACAAAATCTGTTGCTCATCATTTTTCATAATGTGTGCCACAGGTTTTGAGGAGTGTTACTTTTTTAAAATTATTATTATTGTGGTGCGCAAGGTTCAAATGCTGTAAGAACTTTAATTTGTTTTTTGTTTAAATTACTGAATACTTTGAAAAAATATTCATTATATTTGTAACAAATCAAGTTAAGAGATGCAGTGTTTTGAGGTGATTTTTGTTTAACTGCTCATTATGTCATTTGCTAGTAAACGTAAAACATTTCCATTTCACATTTGTAGCTCTAAAGTTGGTGGATGAATTACGAGTAAAGGTAGTTTGTTTACTGAGTTGTGTGTGTTATCCAAAAACTGCCGTTCCTGTTCCACTGTATTGGTTTTGTTTGTTTGTTTTCTCCCAACTACAACAGGAGTCTGTTTTCTACCACCTCTTTGCTAATTTCTTTAACCCGCACTGGCTGTAGTGGCAAAATAAGCACTTATTTATGTTGAATTTCAGGTAAAAAAAAAACGATTAAGATTGATAACTGTGGTTAGTTCTCATTGTGGCAAAAACAGTGTTTCAATGGCAGAGTTGTTGCCAAAAAAATAGCTTCACGGTGGAGCCTTGACTGGACTTTAACTTGGTTGGTTCAGATGGTGGTGGGAATCCGTGAAAGGCAAAGGAACAATTTACTTTGTATGATTATTTTTCTCATCTATTACCTTATGTACTTTAATCACTGTTAACAATGTAATTAACTTGCATAAAGATGAAATGATGACTTTGTTGCATTCTACCATGTTCTCATGACTAACAATAACAGTGAATGTTGCACACAAAGCACTACAAAATAAACTGGATTTACTTGATTTTTTTTTTCTCCCAGTGTTGTGTCACAATTAAAGGTTATAGCAAACAGTGCTGTGTGCAGGTTATTTTGTGTCAACTATTTACTATATTCGTTTGATTTACTAATGGCTACACAAGTTTAATTGCTGCAGTGCTTGATGAATAAAGTTAAAACAAACTGGTGAAGAGCTGAATAGTTTTCCTTGTAATAAAACTCAAGCTGTGATAATAAATCTTCACTAAAACACTTGTGTTTTACATTATTTAAGGCGAGAGGATTAAGCAGCAGTGTGAATTTTAAGAAGTTTAGAATATTTTTGTATACAAAAATAACATGCTTATTAAGCCCCAGTAAGTGCATGTCTTTGGACTGTGGGAGGAAACCCACGCAGACACGGGGAGAACATGCAAGCTCCACACAGTGAGAGAGAGGCCGGGCCAAGGTGGACTCGAACCCAGGCTTTCCAGATGGTATTCAAACTGTGAGGCAGCAGCGCTAACCACTACGCCACCGTGCTTCTTTACTACACAACGTGCATGTTATTTATTGTGGGTTTGTTAGGAGCAGTGATGGTCCTGGATGCTGGGAGGAAGCATCCAGGAGTCAAAACATGTAATATCTTTTTCTAAACAATTTTTTTTTGTTAATTGTTCATAAACCCGTTCTTTTGACAATACTGCAAACCTCTAACTGAACATGTGCCAAACCTGTGTTTAACTTTAAAGTTGTTAGCACAGCACTTTTTGGTGATAGTCTTTGATTAATGAATACTGGTTTGTGTAACTAAGTACTTTAATTTTCTAACAATAACACACGTGTCAGAGAGCAACTTGGGGTTAAGTATCTTGCCCAAGGATACATTGGTATGTAACCTGGAGTAGCCAGGAATCGAACCACCGACCTTCCGATCAGTGGGTGACCTGCTCTACCTCCTGAGCTACAGACACCCACAATGTGAGAGTTTCCCAAAGACCCTCCATGGTACAAATGTCAGTGAAGTTTTTCATCTCTCAGGCTCGTAAAGACTTATTTGCGGTCCGCTAGGACAGAAAAGAGACTATCGAGTTTGGCTGTACTCAGCATGGAATCAAAAGGCACTAAAGCATTAGATCTAGATAAATTTGTGAAGGGTTTTTGCTGAGCAGCATGGAAATCTTGTTGTTTTTAATGTCTCCTCTTTTGTATATATTGTATAAAGTGTGTTCAAGCTACTGAGGGACAAATGGGGAGAATGTCCCGAGTAAATGTCCAGGACCTTGTTTGAGTGCCTAAATATTGTTCTAGATCCGCCCCCGCTCAGAAACCAGAGCAGCACACGCAGCTCATTAACTCGAGTGGATCCCTGACAAGACACACACACACACACACACACTGCTCTGTGCTGTGAGTGTGCGCGTGTGTGTGTGCGTGTTGCGCTTGCTGTGCACAGCTTCGCTCAGCTTAAGGAAAATGCTGCTCTCTGATTGGCTGCAGGCTTAAGGGGCAAAGTCCCTCTTCCAGGTGTACCTGAGGCGCGCGTTCACCTTGTCTTCAGCGCCACGCGGAGCGGGACATGGGCGACTACCGTGCACAGACTCAGACAGGTACGACTTCATTTGCTTAACAAGTAAAACGATGTTGTAAATAAAGTTAAAAGTAGCTAACATACTTTTTTATCTGCTAGATAATCTAGGCTTTTGGCCGCCATTCAAATAATTTACTGCTCGTGTCAGGTATTTATTTATTTGTTGGTTTTGTTTGTTTGTTTTTTTATCTTAGACTAGAGCAGACTATCATAAACTGTCAAGATCATAAACTTGTTGAGGGGACTTTGTGGAGATTTGGGGTTAGATGATGCAAAAGACAGACTTGCACTGAGGAATGAAGGCAGAGTGTTGAAGGCTTGGTGCAGTCGACAAAATGAGCAATGACAATTTCACCTATTGCACAACCTCCTCCGAAGACCTTATGAAAGGTAATAAAAGCTTAGCCAGGTGCTCTTTTACAGCCACAATGAAAACAGAACTCTAACTTTGCCATTGCTCACATATACTTTCCAAAGAGTCTGACACGGCAGTTCAGTTTATTGCTTTGTGCATCACAGAGTCTCATGATAGCTGGTTTTTTTGTTTGTTTGATCTTTTGCTACTGTGTTGATAGGTGCAGCTATAATACTGCAATAACACCTTGATAAATGTTCATCAGGCTAATATCTATCTACAGTTTGATAGACAGAGTAAGTGCGACCTAAATATAACAGGCCATCATAGCTGCACTCCAAATCCTATCAGGCCAAATTACAATAAATGTTATCACTGAATCATATCCTGATCTGCAACTTTACATACTGGCCTTGGCTATAGGGACTTTACCTTTTTAAGGGGATGGGACGATATGGTGAAGCATCAACAGTGCACAGAAGTGCTTTTGTGCCTCCACTGGCCTGTCTGGCAGACCTTGCGTCTCAGGTGTTGAAACTTATCCAAAAGTGAATTTCTTTTCACCGGGGTCAGACAGGACTTCCTTTATTCTCAAAATCCAGCTATGCTACAATAGCCATATAAATGAAACATGTCCTAATACAAGGCTGCTGCAACGTGGTCAAACTGCATATCATATAGCCTTCAGGAGATGATTGCTTCTACCTTCCACTCCCTCTGAAATTGATCTGGTAAAGGAAGATTAGGAGTGTCATGTGCGCTGTAATCCAGGTCACGTGTGGTGAGAGGACTAGTTAGATATCTGCTAGAAGCACACTAAGCTATAATAACCTGTCATTCGTCCATGTAGAGCTTTCAATAAAGATGTGGCAAGCTGCTGTTTAGTTGCAGGTATGAAGTTCACAGTTACGCGGGTCATAGTGGATATCATAAAGTTTACAGATTCTTGTGTGCAATGGTGTGTATCACTTTTGGCCCAAATATCCAACGCAACACACCCAAAGTGTGCACGTTACAGTCACACCACAGGCCAGCATTAAAAATAACTACAGACTCTTATGGACGTAAGCTCTACTCGATTCTGTATTTGGCTGTTTGAAAAGTTATTTAGTAATAGTGAACATAACCAGCTTATCTGGACCTCAATGCTTTGATGCCGATTGCATTTATGCACATCGGTTGATTTTCGTTCCACTCCTTGCATCACATGTGCCGCTTACTTGACTCCAAGCTGCACTCTGTACTGTCGTTTATTATTAACATACCAGGGACTAGATTTCTTTACAATTAGAAGACAATGTCAGCACTCAGTGACTCAATATTTACAGATTTTCTTTTGAAGGTAAAAATTTTAGCTGTGCCCATGCCTGTCATTAGTTTTGACAGTCTCAAACGTGACTTATTTCACCTTCTTTTTTTTTAGCAGTTTGGTTGATTATTTATAAAAAAGGAAGACTTCGTCAAACATTCTCCTCTGTCGAATGATCCCTTTTCTACACTGTCTACAAATTGCTACTAAAGGTTAACACTAGATAACACAAAAGCAGCTGTGATACTTAGGAAGGACTTTGTTTTTGTGGTTCTGTGGAAAACGGTCTATAGGGCCATAAAGAATAAATAACATGGGGAAAATATGGGGAACAACTGATATGGTTCAGTGAGAAGATGATACTGCTTTTGAGTCTTTTTTTAAAAAAAGAAACATTTCTCTTTGCTAAGAACAGTTTCAGTAGTAATTCTACTTTCCATTTCAGACTGACACAATAGTGTGTCACTGGCCCTGGAAAAGTAGGGTACTACGATGCCCAAAAGCGCTACTTGGCTAGGTGACGCTGGACTGGAGACGATGAATGGCATGGACAGTGCTGGCAGCTGTGACAGTGTGGTCAGTGCTAATTCTGGCTTTGTGAGTAACCAAGCTTACCCTCCTCAGTCTAAGAATATGGACACTTTTAATAGCGCTATACATTATACAAAACAACTTGAAGTACCGAGGCAAAAACAACGCTGATAACAGGTGTAACATCAAAGCTAAAAGATGCATCTAATTTTGAAATTGAAAGTCCTGCTTTGTTGCATTTCAGAGCGATGATAGTCTGGAGCACCTGTCTGCTGAGGAGAAGGCCTGTCTCATGTTTTTGGAAGAGACTATTGAGTCTTTGGATACCGAGGAGGACAGCGGACTCTCCAATGATGAGCCTGAACGATTGCGCAGCCCTGGCAGCCTCACTACTAAAGTGGCTGAGCTGTCAGCCTCCATGAGTAAAAGCAAGCTCGATGGTGAGTTAATCCCTGAGCGAACAGGTGCAGAATTAGTCCCAGAGTATTCAGTGAAATACATTGAGGGTAGATGTGCGGTATTTCTAGTGACAAATACATGCTTGTTTGACTTTCAGACTCACACACATCAACCAGTCACCAGAAACCAGTCAACAAAAATGCTGACGCCAAGCCCATGCACAGCTACCTGGTTCCCACCCCTCTTGTTGTTGCAGTCAGTGCTCCCTGTTCTGTTCTCGGTACTAAACCAGGCACTCCTGCAGTCCAAACGGTCTCCTCGAAGCCTCAGTTCACATCTAAACACAACAAACCGGGTTACAAAGACAACCAGGAAGCAGTTGTTTCCCCATTACCTTCAGAGGCTGATGCTATACCTCCTTCCACAAAACCCTCAGTGAGGACAGCTGAGGGCCTTTTACCTAGAGGACCTCTGTCCTATGAGGCACTAGCACATTTGTGGAGGAGTGCCTCCACAAAGAAGACCCCTTTATGCCCCACAATTGATCATACTATAGACTTAGACAAGCGCCTTTCTGCTCCAGTTGAAGGCCCAAGACCTGACAGACCCCGGTCTGAGGTTTCCAAGTCTAAGAAAAGCCCTCCAGTTGTGCCCCCCAAACCCAAAAAGATTCCTGCCAACATATCTGCAAAAACACAAAATGAAGCATCTATAACCTCAGATTCTTCACACAGTGTCAAGAATGCAGCAGATCCTCAGGTAGTGAGAGTGGAAGCTTTGCAGAAGCTGGGGCTCCTGAAAGACCAAGAGCCAGAAAACGATAAAGTAGCTCCACTGCCTCTCCCCAAACCTAACTCCTCCCTGGATGTAACAGCTGACAGGTTTACAAGAGGTCCATCTAATTGCAATCCATCAAGGAGTCAGTTATCTTGTAACTCTCAAGTGCCCAAAGAATCCAAGAACAGGCCTCTGCAGACCAGTTCCAACTTGCATCCGTACACCAGACACAACCAGCAGCATGTGTCAGCATCACGTCCCGCGCAATCCAACGGGCAGAGGACGGCTAATCCGGAGCACTCTGCTACCCTAGAAAACCACAGAAGTAGTGGAAACTGCTCTGAACCACAAAGCATCAAATCAGCCAAGGCAGTGACGACCACCACCACCACCACCGCCGCAGCTGCCCTCGCACCCCAGAAACCCTCAAATTTAGTAGGCTACACCGCGATGGTGGTGCCCGGGATGGGAGGTGATCGAAAAGAGGCTCTCAGAAAGCTTGGACTTCTCAAAGACTGAAACAGCAGATGCCTGCTGGTGTGAATGCAATGCTCAGAAAGAACACAGGAGCACGATCAGCTTAAAGAGAGTTAGAGCATTAAGTAGAAATCTGGCACTTGGCACTTTGTCAAATTAAAGCAGGAGAGGAATTTTTTATACCAGCACTTACAATGTAGAACATATAGTGATCTAAAGGCAGTTTATTTTTCAATCCAAAATCATTTTCACGCACTGACTAAGATTAATTGATTAAGACTGGTATCTTAATCAATTGCCATCATAACAAAAGGATGTTATATACATTTTAAAACCCAACAGGCATAAGACATCAAATCAAAGACATGCACTTGGGTGTGCCTAAATCAGCAGAATTTATATCTTACTTGTTTTATAATTCACAGATGTGCCTGAAAGGGTTTTTTTTTTTTTTTTAGTACATTTCTTGGAGCGAAGCCTTGATTCGTGCAGAGCTTTGGGATGATTTTTTCAGTTCTCGTCTCCAACACAAGATCTCTCGTGTATCAATCGTTCCTCAGTTTCTTTCTAATTTTTTTTTTTTTACAGTGTACAGTGGATTAAAGAGTGTTCAAAATGTGTCCATTGTGTAAAAGCTGTTAATGTGAGAGGTTAAGCAGAATGAAAAAGAACAATGACCTAATCATTTCTATCTATTGCACAATGTCCATGAATGTCACTGAAAATAAAAGTATACATATAATATACTGCATATTAAACCATGCATCTTTTTCTGCTTATCCAAAGTTGGGGCGTGGGAACAGCAGACTAAGTCCAGATGTCCTTCTCCCCAGCAATGTTTCCCAGTTCCTCCTGGAGGATGCTGCGGTGTTCCCGGGCCAGATGAGATCAACTATAGAGACAAAAGTATTGGCCCCCACCTCTAAAACTTTGAATTCACTTGGCATCAATTCCATTGTCAGAGGCGTATAAAATCAAGCGCCTACTTGTAAAAGAACGGTTCGTTCTAAAGAGCTCACTGAATTCAAGCGTGGTACTCGAACAGGATGCAGACTCGTTGCAATGAGTCAGTTTGTGAAATTTCCTCCCGCCAAGATATTCCACAAACAAAGTGGTACTTTTTGGAGAGTGGAAACATTTATCAATCATAGCAGCTCAGATACAAAGTACCACATTACAGATTAAGGTCACCAAGTGCTAAAACCTTCTCTGACATTAAGATCAGCACAAACACTGTGTGCCAGGAGCTTCATGGCATGAGTTTCCATGGCTGAGCAGCTCCTTTAGGTGTAATGTATAGGTGGCCCAGTAACTCTACTGTTATTCCTTCATGTAGTAACTTATACACACATTCACACATCAGTGGTGGCAGAGCTGCCAGTCAGGAGGAACTTGGACTTCAGCCTTGCCCAAAGACACTTCAGCATATGGAAGAACCAGGCTGTGGTTGTCTATATTCAGTGTGACCATCTTGATTAACAAGCTAGCCCACAGACCCTGAGTCAAAGCTTTATCACTGTATACCTGCAGTCTTTAGCTCTCTCCTGTTACAGGAAGACTATCAGTCGTGCTGCTCACCTTACACAGCACTCTTCCATCATCCAGTTATCTTTGGCTGCACCTCTGTGCAAAACTATCGAACCAGTGCTTTCCTTCTTTTGTTTTCTTGTAACCCTCGCATGTCACACTTTTAATTTCTGCCACTTGCTTTTTTGAATGGCAGGGTCTCTGTTACAGTATGTAACGTTCTTGAAGAACCCAGATTAGCATGTTTAATTAGTGCAGGAGGCATTAGAGTTGTTTTATCTCTCAGTAAGGCAGCAGGCCTGCCAAAAAGAGTCAGTGTCTGTAACTATTGTCACCACAGAGGCAAAAAAAAAAAAAAAAAAGGAAAAAAATTTTGAAACA
>VUQK01019391.1:4705-17967 GCA_015106715.1 Bujurquina vittata
AAAAAAAAAAATCAATTGTGGTCTTTCCAATTCTTCCTCCTGAGCTTTGACTTCAGGCATGCTAAAGGACGAAGGAGTTGCACACCGATGCCATATCTTCTCTTCTTTCTTTTTGTAAATGATTTGTTTACATGGCCCATGTTATGAATTCATAATGAAGATGCATTTATCCCCTAAAAAAACCTGCTGTTATTATTAGTAAAATTGGCACACATTTAAATTTGAACTAATTGCCCTTTGCTGTTATTCTCAACCCAGTTAATGAGTCAAATTTATCATGTAACAGATGCTGCAGTGGTACTATAATTTCCTTGAAAATTTCTGAGGACAATAACTTTGTCAATTAAAGTGCAATTACAGTGTTTACTCATCCACTAATGTCCAAAAAGTGGTCAAAGTCACCCGTTCCAAACCTGCAGAACAAAGCCATTAATTTCATTTGAAAGCCTTTTTTTTTAATGTGTGAATTAAGCTCTGCCAAAATGAATTCTAGATTATTCTCTCTCCAGAAGTGATCTGTGGTATGCCTCAGTGTGTGTTCTCAATGGACTTTGTTTATGAAGATTTTAGTGATGTTGATTATATTGATAGTTGTGGTAATTGTATGACAATTGCAAGTGCCCTCACACCAGTTATTTTGAAACTATGGACATAATTAATGTGTGCTAGAGGATTTTATTTTCTGTGCTGGATCCATACGTTTATATGAGGAGGCAGGTTTGTTTCTGAATGTGACTGACTCAGATCTCAAATAGCAGGCTACCTGATTTTGTAATTCCTTACAGGGCAAACAAGAGTTAGCATTGGAATAAAGGTTGATTAGGGCCTGTTGGCATGTGTTATTACCAGTATGGGGCAGGATAACTGTAACGCTTTTGTGACTCCTAACTGGGATTTACAGCCACTTAAGAGCATGCAGTCATATTATTTGTAGGTGTGATTATTATGCTGCTAAAAAGAAGAAAAGAATTTGTACCCTTCCCCAAGACATGTCATAATTTTTTTTTAACAAATAGAATTTCAGACAGTAAAGTATCATTACAGCAGATTTCAAGTGCATATTCATAGGCTGCACAATAGGTTTATCATTTCATGCTGGCCTATATTTCCTAACTCCATCACCAGGGATGTTGCTCGAAAGTAAAGCCCGGTTTGTTTGCTTTTTGTGTGTGTGTGTGTGTGCAGGAGGGAGGGTGTGTGTGTGTGTGTGTGTGTGTGTGTGTGGAAGATGAGCAAAAAAAACAAAAAACAAAAAAAAAACAGAAAATGTGAAAATGTGTTTCATGCATGCGCTTAGATAGTGTTTTGATAATCCATGTTTTGAGTCAATCACAATTTTATTTGTGGATTGTAAGAAGGACCGTGAATAAAATTCAGGCCTGTGGATGGATTCTAGAGAATGTGGATCATAAAAAGGAAAAGAAACTGGTCCTTTGTGGGTTTCAGAGCAATACGGTGGAGGAGTAGACGTTGCCTGTGGATGTACTGCCTCCTTCTGCTTTCACTACTAATGTACAAAACCTGCTGCTTGTCAAGCCCACCCTTCCCACCCCTTCCTCTGCTTAGCATATCAAGTGGAACACAGTGTGTACTGTGAAGCCTACCTGCAATCCTTATCAGAATGTCAGAAAGAAATATATATATTAAACTCTACATTTTTAATAATCTCACCTGTCTCTTTTTTTTTCTATAAAGTGAATGTCTATAAAAGTGCCGTACCTAATTACAATTTCGAGGTTGTTGTATTTCCTGCAATTCAAGCTGCAAATGCAGTTCAAGCATTTTGGTTTGATGGACATTAACATTAGTTTTCTATTGTCTTGACATGTATGTTTGTGTGCTTAGTATTCCACTCTGCACTGATCTCACACAGGAGGGTCACTCACCAATCCACAGTCAGACACGCGTGAAAATTTCTGTGGAACAAAATTTAAGTTTGTGGGACTATGCAAAAAGAAAAGCATTACACAAAATATTCAAAATTAACAGCCAAAAAAAGCTGTATGGAAACAAATTATGTGTTAGACATGCTGACTGAGCTTTTCGGGGTTTTTGGGGTTTTTTTAAAGTCTGACATCTCAAAAACACCACAGGATGCTTCCCATCCGTCATAGGGCGAGAGGATACACCCCGTACAGATCGCCAGCCTATCGCAGGGCTAACACAGAGAGACAGACAACCAGTCACACTCACATTCACACCTATGGGCAGTTTAGAATCACCAATCAAACTAATCCCACTAAGTGCACCATAGATTCTTCCTGTGCACTTCTGCGTACTTCCCCCCTGAGTTTTTGAATTTACCAGTGAGAGACCAACAATCATAGTCTCAATATAAGGAATAATAATCACAGCATCAATATAAGGACTCACAAAGGTCAGCAAATTCCTGGAGGGAGATTGCTGAAATTATCAAAATGGACTCGAGGGAATGAACAGAGAAATGAGAGGCGGAAAGCTGATCACAAAGCGAGAGGACCCAGTAGGGAAAGGCCAATCAAGCATTGTTGCCACCCTGTGCCACACTTTTTACACGCCTTTGCTCCACCCATAGTGAGTAAGAGTGTGTTGAAGAAAAAGGACTTGGAGAGGTTTCCCCAGGCTGATGAGAAGAGTCTACTTTCTTTTACGCTCTCGGTATTGAGTTCACTGTGGAACTATGGCACTTTATTATGAGGAAGACAGCCAGGACGACGCGTCAGAGTGCCCGGTGTGTTATGAGTGTCTTTCGGGCACTGAACGAATATTAAGCTGCGGTCACGTTTTCTGCCACGACTGTTTAGTCAAAACGCTGGTGACCATCAACAGCGATGGAAATATCAGAAACACGATCTCTTGTCCGATCTGTCGGCATCTTACGTTCATCAAGAAACAGAACAAAGCGCAGAAGTCGCTCGCTGCAGATAAGGAGCGGCAGACCCTGGAGGTGCCTCTGCCTTCGCCGCTGGGACAGCGCCAGAGCGCACGGCGTGCGTCGGCAGACAGTTTACCGAGCGGGGTGAACTGGGTCACTCGCTGCTTCAGAGGCATTTCTAAGCGAGTTCGCCAACAGAGGCGAATCAGCCCCTGTCAAAAGGCATCCCAGATATTCATCATAAGCGCCCAAGGGCGACCCATGGCCGAAGTGGATGCCTCCCGTGTTGTATTGACTGTGAGTCGCGGCCAGCGAAGGCGCAGGATTTGTACGACAACAGGATGGTTGCTCTGCCTGCTTTCTACATTCACTGTACTCGCACTGACGGCCTCGATTTTCCCCTGGCTTGTGTTGCTGTAGCCCAGTGATACGGATGCCTTGGTTAAAGTGCCTTTATTGACATTTAAAGAAAGAAACATGATGATTGTACTCAGTGTTGAGAACTGCTGAAAATTAATTGTGAAAATGAATTTTCCGACAATCTACTGATATACTTTAGGTCTAATTGGGATGTGGACGATGCCGGTTACTTTAATTTCTTTCTCTGGTTGTTTGGAAAAGCAAGTTTGCATACATGCCGTGTCCTTTTGTGTGACTTGCCAAGCAGCTGTTTACCTGAGGGAAGCTTTGACAGCAAAATCTTTTGTTCTGCGTTCCTGTCTAATGTGTTCAATCTGCCGGAGAGGCAGATCTCACACCCAAAAAAGTGGTAACTATAATAAAAGTGGACATCACAACGTTATATTTCAAGGAGTAGAAAACTTCAGTTAAAAAAAGAACAAAGAGCCTCCTGTTTGTTGCCTTGTTTGCTGTTCAACACCCTGTTTCCCAACAGCAGAAAAAGCCAGGACGCACATTTAATCCCCCTTTTAGGATTGTTTTATTTGTTTGCATTTGTCCTAAAAAGAAAGTAAAGATGTTGCATTTGACCTATAGGTGTATTCATTTTTATATAGAAAATGAGACAGCAGAACTTGGAGGGAAAAAAAAAAGCCCATCACAAATGACAGAAAGTCAGAGGTTAACCTTAATGCTTTTGGGCGAAATGCCGTTTCACATTACAATGCAGCGTTAAACTTAGGAGGAGCCTCCTCATGACAAATGGAAAGACTTGTTTGAGCTGTGCCGTTATCACTGCCATCCTGAGTAAACTGTACACTCCTAGTTTCTCTCTCTGGCAGTCTGTGGTTGGTCGCCCCGCTGAGCCAGTCCTACAGGTTTCACACCTGTGCAAGCTTCTTCCTTTCAGTTATATCTGATTTCTCAACAATAAAAAGGATACGAGTTTTCAGTGGTAATAATCAGATGTCATTTCATTAATGAGATTGTATAGATCATATACCCTCTGGGTGCTGTTGATGTTCATGGATGGTTGAGCTAGGATATCAGCAAAGGACACACATAATTTAGATTTGTGCCATTTTATTTTAAATTTCACTTTCTTACTAAGTATAAGTCAGTCCAGCAACACAAGCTAACATTTATTCCCATTGTGTACGACTAAAAAAGGGGTCGGAAGCTCTTAAGTGTAGTTTACAGATTTTTAGAAAAGATACGCATTTTCATGTATTTTTCCTCTCTGCTTTAAATATATCAGTTTATGTAGTCTTTGCGTGAATGCAAGGGGTCAAAGGTCGTTGACGCTGAAGCACTTGAAACAAAGTTGAGAGAGAAAATCATCAACCCTAAAGTCAGTCGTCTATCCATTGTCATCAAACTGTTACAGCACGGTTGTGGGTTCAAGTTACTTTTTACTGTGAGCAGTAAAATGCACACATTTGAACCCCTTTGGTCACAATACAGGAATTTTGGTTGGAAAAAAAATTATCTTCTGCCAAGATCATCTTTTTAGGCAAGACAAGAACATTATGGTACAATATGTAACAATAAAAAGATGTACACAATTGTGTACCGGGTGACCGAAGGGTATAAAGCGCTGTCATTCTCAGGCTTTGATCAGAAGCAGGTCAAACATATTGACTTTTCATGCAAACATATCATGGCGCTTTTTTCCCCCTAAACAAACAAATGCTAGTACAAAAACTTGAATCACAGCAACACCCTTCTCATCCTCTGCTGGTGTGAAGCAGGTACTTTAAAGGGAAATGCTGTACTTTGTATTCCACTTTATTTAAAATCTTATTTGCTGGTATGAATCATATTATGCTGCATGAAGCTTTAAACAACGGTGGCACGGTGGTTAGCACGGTTGCCTCACAGCAAGAAGGTCTGGGTTCAAATCAGTCTTGGCCTAGGCCTTTCTGTCTGGAGTTTGCATGTTCTCCCTGTGTTTGCGTGGGTATTATGCAGTTTCCTCTCACAGTCCAAAGACATGCAGTTAGTGAGGTTAGGTTAATGGAGATTCTAAATTGATCACAAGTGTGAAGCTCTCTGCATTTTCCCTGCAACAGGCTGGCAACCTCAAATCCAGGCCTCGAGGTCCAGTGTCCCGCAACTTTTAGATGTGTCACTGCTTCAACACACCTGAATCAAATATAGACGTCTTTAGCGGGACTCTGGAGAACTTTACTGCATACTAAGAAGGTCAGGTTTGTTGGATCGGGGAGACATCTAAAAGCTGCAGGACACCAGACCTGGAGGCCTGGATTTGAGGATCCCTGCTGTTCAGGCTGTATCCCTCCTCTCGGATTTGTAAAGAAAAACTTTTAAAAAGTAAAAAAGATAAATACAATAAATAAATAAAAAATTCAGTGTCTGAGACTTTATTAAACATGTCTGTATGCAATACAAAAGTGTAAACAAAACATTCTGCTGTGTAGCAGCAGGCGCAGCTCATGGAGGCGGTTGTGTTGTCTGCAGTTCCACTGGCAGGTGACAACTGATGCATCTATAAGACAAAACAAACTTCAGTCTGGGCTACATTATTTGTAGTTGAGAACAGATCCATATAGCAGGGAAAATATGAATATGCGATTGCTGAATTTTGAAGTAGTAAATTAGTTTTGTCTAGTCATTTCATGTAAATTTCTTTGTAAAGTTGGAGGTAACAGCAAGTATTCAGTTTAACTTAATTTAATGTACCAGCCACATTAGCAGTCCAGCCATGCAAACTTAACATGTGATCACTCAGTACTTTTGTTCAACTGAATGTAAACAGACCAAGCTTTAGAACAACTAGTGCCACAGCAGTCACTGGGTTGCAGAAAATGAAATTTAGCCTCTTACCATACTCACAATGTGTGCCAACTTTAAAGACAGAGCACTTGCCAGGGCTTCTGTTGTTCTGCCATGGCATGTTTTCTGTTTCCTGTCCTGAAACTAGAGCCTGGAAGAGTAGCGTCCCCAAGCTGCAGGCAGGCCATGCTTATAAGAAGCTGAAGAGAAGCACTAGCAGTCCAAAAAGCAGGCCTTGTGCACAGTTTATTATCATAGCCCACGGAAAGGTGCATCTTCTGGGTTTGGGTTCAACCTCGGCTATTTGAGCCCAGACCTGCGGTCCTGCGAGCTGCTCCAAAGACATAGGAAGAGACACCTGGATCTGTCCTCCATCTGACATGCTGTCTGCTTCTGAAACCCCAGGTGCTTCCCTTCTCATCAGGGCTGTAATCCGTCTGCAGAGAGGGCAAATGATTTTGTATCGTTTCTTCTCGTGGATAATTGTGGTCCCCATCATTTGAGCCAGGCATTTGTAACAGAGGACATGTCTGCAGACCAGAACGCTTTCCATGCCAGAAATACAATCATAGCAGACTGGACATTGTGTATCCTCCTGTCTTTCTTTGTCAAGCTCCATAAACCTTACCTACAATAACTAAGCACAAAAAAAAGCAGACTTCTAGTGCTAGCAAAATAAAATCTCCTCCTCTTTGTGTTTAAAGTGGAGCAGGGGCTTATATAAAGATGTAGCAGATGGGGGCTCCACCCCTGATTAGCTCAGCCTGGTGCACCACTAAATTTAAAACAATTATCCATCTATTTCCTTCTGCTAATCTAATTCAGGGTTGCAGGGGACTGACCCTGTTAAATTCACATAATAATGCACCCATAGTAATCATGCTAATCACAAAAACATGTTAGGTTTAAAGAAAAAATGTATCCCCCTACATATGCCTCACGTTGGTTCAGTCCAGTTGGTTCAGCGCTTACCAACACCACCTAACCACAACAATGTGAACTCCCAGCCCGTGGGCCACATCTGGCCCCGCCCCTACTTCCACCTGCGATTTGATGTCAAGAATATAAGACTATTTGACTCTTTAAGTTACCTTTTTGATATTTCAGGTTCTCCTTATCGAAATGTCAAAATAGTAACGTAAAGGGCCAAAAAATCTTATATTTTTGACATCAAATCGTGGACCGGAAGTAGAGGGGTGGGGCCTCGGGCCGGGAGTTTGAGACCGGACCATGCAAAGATTAATGTACTGAAATCTTTATAGAAAAAAAACCCCATAAATTTGTAGCCAAGCTGGTCGAAGTTTATTTGGTTCACTGGAAAATCATAACTTGCTGAGTTTTAAGCATATTGGATTGATACTAAAGAACACTTTTTAAAACTAGTGTATTCTTATAGGTTTTGCGTGTTCTATTTATTGCACAGGAATATAAACACAGACGGAATGAGGAGTCTGTTCCTGAATTTAGTAAAGCCATTTTTACAACAGGTTTACAGATTAATCTGGTCCGGGCTTCGTACCATGTCTCAGCACAAAAAGAACCAGGACACAGAGTCTGACCATGTTGTCTTCATGTGAGGATTTCATACAGTCCAAGCTTATCAGTTACAAAACAATTTACAAAACAAAATGAGCAAGACGGAGGGTTCCAGCAGCTAGGCGCCCAGATGATCTCGAAGTCTCTCTTCCTAGACAGACAGTGAGAACAGAATGTTCCCAATTGACCTTGGTTATGCATTATATCCAAACAACACTTTATTTTGTATCCGAACAAACTTCTTAAATGTAAGAGCAAAGGTTTATAATATATATAAAGTGCAACTTCATAAAAAAAAATCCCTTTCTCGTGTCATTCAGAGGGCAAAACTGAAAATTATATAAAATATAAATTTCAAGTTACACTGAGTTACATATTGTAACAATCACATTAATCTTTCAAATTTATGACATTTTCTGTCCCATTTTTAGCATGTTGTCACAGTCATTAGATACACTTAATACTGCAACTGGACCTTCCTGAGCATCAGGTTTTACTTCTCTTATTTCAAAGGCTTGTCTCATTTTACCTGACTGTGTATCACCTCACGCCACTTGTGTGGGACAAAGCATAAACTGAATTGAATCACTTAAATATAACTGTTGGGAGGAAAACAGCATATATTTAGTTTGATCTAAATTAAAAATTAATAATCAATTAAAATCAATATTTTTTTATTTAAGAACTTGGTAGGCCAACATAGAAAGGGTTTTAGCCAGCGGTTGGTCACCCAGCACTGCGCCATGCTGAGGTCGTCTTGCGCCGGGCTGAGAGTTTCAAAGGTTTGCTTTCAGGGAGGGGGCCTCTCTGTGTGGACTTTACAGGGTTTCCTCCATGTACGCCCACAGTGCAAGAGAATGATCGAATAATAAACAAATGCTACGTGCTAAGTGACACTGAAAAAGAGGGGTTGAGGGGTCATAAGAGAATAAAGACAAACATGCAAATCCCACACAAGCAAGGTTTCCTAACTCTTCTTTGAATGCACACACTACTTTGCAATAAGCAAGTTTTGTGCTCTAACTGTTAATATTATTATAAATTGAAGTTATGAGGATTAATCGTCCACTTATGTCAGATTCCATAGACAGTTTAAATAGATCTGTAGTTCAAAATTTGTTGACACTTTTTGGCCCGGGTCAAAATTGACCCAAACTCTAATATGAAGACAAAATATGAACAGTATGTACTGGCACATGTTTAACTGGGGCGCTGGCATAGCATCTGTGTCACTGCCAGGGACCTCCTGCAGAGGGCATAGCTTAACTCGTTAAGCTGTATAGATTGGCACAAAGGAGCAGAGAGATAATGAAATGTAAAAATTGAAAAGTACAGACATTTATTAAACAATGCACATCTTTTAGGTCATCTGAACTCAGTCATTTTTGCTCTTCCACTAGCGATCACTCCTATGTAGTGACATGGAATGTAGCAGTGTAATAAAGGGTTCAGCTATAAAATAGAAATATAACCATTTACAAACAAAGATATGTATAGTAAAAGGCTCAAACACTTTAGAATTATTTTTATTTTAGTATTGCATGTCATCTTCACCGGGACAGCTATTACAACCCCTCACAAAGGTCTACAAGGGTAAGGTACCTTCAGACCAAACCAAACCTCTAAACGAGATTGAACACGCAAACTCAGGAGAACTTTCTCCAAGCATGACATCCCAGTATCTTTCAGACCAAGTCACACTAAGACAAACTGGTTCAGCCCAAGGACAGAACTCCTAAACACAAGGTAGGAAATGGTGCCTGCTGTGCAGTGAGACGTGCTCAGACCTCTACAGTGGAGAAACCAAACAGCCACCTCAGCAAGGCAAGACTCGCTGTACATCTGCATCTAGAGAATAAAAGGCATTCTTTCGAGGTCAGTGTCCATATTTCAGACTGTAAGATGTTTGAAAGGAGTTAAAGCCATCTGTGTCCACTTTGAACCACCATCACTGAAGAGAGGCGAGCGAGTCCTCTCTGGAGTGGAGGAATTTGGTCGGAGCACTACTTAAGCCAAGGTTGAACCCAATACCATTCCCCATGGGGTGTTAAAAATGGCTGATTGGAGATGCACAGAGTTGTCTGACAAGACTGAGGAATCCTTTTTATCTCATATGCAATGTGCATCAAGCATTAAGATAATCTGAATAAAAAATTGTAATCAAATATGAGTGCAAGAAGATGTCAAAAATGTTGCTCTGAATGAACAAACCCAGTAGTTTTAGACCACAAAGTTTTTGCCAGATGAAAGCTCACCACACCAGAACTCCTAATTCAAAACTGGATTAACACATGAGCACTAAACCAAAGTAGCATCGTAAATGTTCCACTAAACAAAGTCTCAAGTACTGACTGATGCATTTGAAGATCCAAGGGAGAAACACTGCTATTATTGACCTCCAGTATTTTTTATGCCATTTTAATCAAAGCCAAACTTGGAACCAGTTAATATGCCCAAAGTTGCAGGGTGAATGCTGGCCCATGTGTTTCAGTCACGTTTGCTAGGTTGGAATTCATCAAAAGTCTGAGATGGCGTGGCGTTAACTGGGTGGGGGAGTGCTTGAGGGGAATTTCTCAGCAAGTCAGATAATTATCATCACCGACAGAAGTGGGTCTCAGATTTTCATCATCAACAAAGGAGACTCATGGCTAAAGTCAATGCTGCTGTTCGTATAACTGAGTCAGAACCCTGGCGCAACCAGCTTTGAGGATGTCCTGGCTGCAGACTTCCAGCAACATTTCTGTTGCAGGGTCTGTTCTCAAGGCAGATACGGAGGACACATTTGTTCACTGACAATGATAAGGCTCAGTCTCAATGACTGGTGCTTTTAGAGATGCCACTCTATGGCCAAGTAAAACACTACCATTACTGATCTCCATTTGTTTTAATGCAACCTATTTAGAGAATCAGTTACTGTCCCCAAACAAATACAAGGGTGGTGCTGCACTGTAATTAGGGCCATGCTGATGAAGAGCTTGACCCATAAGATTGGGTGGGTGGGGGGACTACCACCTGACAGTTATTGTTCAATGCATTTCATTTGCATTTTAGCGGAGGAGGCAGGCTAAAGAATGTGATGTCGCTGAAGTTCAAATTACAACTAGTACCAGAATCTCCTGTACTGCAGCGTAAGTGCTGTGTGGCAACATTGAAAGTAACCAAGATGGCAAGAATGTCCAGTATGCTCTGTGTGTTTCTTCCCCAGCTGCTGAACACATACCAGCAATGCCATTTCAACCATGTCTGCTGGTTTGGAACAACACAACATTACAAGACAGCCAAGAGGCCACAAGATGCCCAGTGTGTGCTGAGTACGTTTTTGAGTAACAAAGTCAGTTTGATATGTTACTGTATGACCGCCTGGTCACAATGCTGAAGACCACCCACGACCACAAATGAAGCAGATGTCTCACTTTCATTAACAAAATGAAGCACCTCACACAGTGGCAGCAACTGAAGATCACTTGTTGGTGTATTACAGCATCACAAGACATGTGATGTATTGATTCACTTATTTTATCAAGGTAGAAATTTCCCTTTTAACTAAAAATGTTTATTCTGTGAACAGTAGCAGTGATTTTTATGTGTTCATAGAAATATTAACTATTAGCACCACTTGCTGCTTTTTGGAGGGAAATAATTTGTTATTCCACTTGTAGATCTAAATGACTATTTGGAGTGATCATTGTACCAGCGTTGCTCCTGTCTTCTCCATGCCACTTCTGTGCTGCAGGCACAGTAATCCTGACACGTATGACAGTAGAAGCTGTTCCGACTTCAGACTTTTATTTTATAATTATCACACATAGTCACACAGTAGAAAAACTGTGTGCTCCTAAGCCTAATGCAGCCCTCCTAACCGTCCTCCAAACTGACGTCACTGGCTACATCAAAGCGAGCAGCATCAAAGACAATCAAATGCACATTCTCTAATCGTTATGCACTGTGTTATAACTATTCAGGAACTAAAAATGAGCATTAAACCCCAACCACACTTCAAATCAAACCTCTTATAAAGTGGCTCTTACAATCATTAATCAATGATTACGGATTAAGTTATAATAAATTAGGCCCTTCTTCAAAAGAATATTTAAAAATCTTTAATCATGAGCAACTCTAAAAAAAGTAATTTAAACGATGGAGGCCTGGTGCTTCAACTATAAACAAGAAACATATAAAGTATGAAGTCCAGCAAAGCTAAATAATAAACCAACTGTGTATTTTCCATACTTAGTATATATCTATTTTTTTGCCACAGTGACTAACTTTCAAGACTTTTATTTTTTTTTTATGAAAATACTGAACAGCTTCCCAGTCGTTTCTAGAAACAAATTTAAAATGATTTTTAAAATGACATTAAAATAATTAAGTTTCCAAATGCGCATGTCTCTATAATACAAAGATGTACACTGCGATGGAAACTTGTCCGCAGCAGAAACGCTGAAGCAGATGCAGCTGCGGCTTATTGTGGGCGCTTCGGTTTCTGCACACAGAAACGATGTTAGAAACCCTGCAGCTACAGATCCATTACGCGTCTGAATATGTTGTCAACACCAAGGGCTCTCGGGCTATTTTATTCAATTTCACTTCCGCAATGAAGTGCCCCAATAACAAAAAATGTCTTTTTGCGCCAAACAACCAAAATACGCGTGAAAGTCAGCATGACGCAGAGTGAAGAGACCCTCCAGGGTCTCAGCTGATTAAACCTCTCCTTTCAACTATACATCCAACACAACAGTTCACATAACCTGAGCAATTTATTTCATGATAAGGATTGGAAAGCTTCTGTAGGACGCAGTAACCACATTGATATAAAAGTGATTGTTTTAAACAGAAAACCACAGAACATAAAAACAGTGGAGTTTAAATAACATTTTTTTTTAAATCTCCTTACAGTCATCACAGTGTGCCAACTTGTCTCCGTGCTGAGGAAAAAGTCTGCAACATCCTCAAAACTAGCTCGCCATAAGCCAAACCAGCGCGCACATCACAATCACCACCAGCAGCAGCAGGCAGAGAAAGTCTGTCCAGGTGAGCGGACACTCCGTGCACTGGCTGGGTTCAACCTCGGCTGTATCCACAGCACCGTGGGTCGTGGGTCTCCCTTGCTCGCTTATGATGAAAATTTGAGACCCGCTCCTGTCGTTGACGGTAACTCCCTGCGGACTGACTTGCCGAGAAGTTCCCCTCAAATAGCGCGCCACCCAGTTAAGTCCACGCCACAGACCGACTGCGGAGGCCCACGGTGCTACCTGAAGGTGACCCGGCGGGAGAGGAAGGGGAGCCTCCTGTATGTGCCCTTCTTCAGCTGCTGTCAGGGTCCCCCGAGTTTCCTTCTGTTTAGTGAGAACAGTGATGTAACGGCAGAGAGGACAAACGATGTATCCCTGACCCCGGACGACCACTAGCAGTTTAGCAAGGCAGTCATGGCAGAAGACATGCCTGCAGGTCAAAGTGCGCTCGGCTGCAGAAACACTTTCAAAACACACGGGACACTCCCGGGGGGCCTCCTGTCCTTTCTCCATTGTGAGCGCTATTATTCTGTCCTACAGCTCACCTGGACAGTGAAGTGCTCTCCAAGTTCTTTCAACGTGTGTGTGGTGCAGCAGGGGCCTAATTAAAGTTGTGGCATGGGGTGGCACTGCCCCACTCACAACCCCCCCCCCCCCCCCACTTT
>VUQK01019394.1:0-13354 GCA_015106715.1 Bujurquina vittata
TTCTCTCGTCTTTCCTTCTCTTTTCTCCTTCTTTTTTTTTTTTTTTAACCTCACTTCCTCCACTCCCCTCTTTGCTCTCTTGCGTTCTCCCCTCCTTCGTTCTCACTCCCGTTCCCTTTCTGTTTCTCCAAGAACGTTCCAGTTTGTTTTTGCTATCTCTGAATTTCCGAAAGGGCAGCACTGAAACTTGTCCCGTGCAGTCGGGGTTGTGGCTACACTGAGAAAACCTGATGAGGTTGTGAACTTTTTAATGGCTGGTTTTAGGTTCCGTGGCTTTTCTTTTATAAAGTTTTTGTAGGTATTTTGTCATTTTTTTCTGTTTTAATTGTTTTTCACTTTTTATTTAAAAAAAAATGCAGATTCAGGAGATTAAAGTTACTTGTAGTTTTCATTTAGGTTTTTCACCTTTTAACCTTATCGTTTTCTCTTCAAAAAATGTGTATAAAAATGTTAAAATGTTCAGTTAAAAGAAAAAATGACAATGAGCCCTAACCTTTCAGGCAAATCAAGAATATCTGTGTCTGTCAAATTTATATTTGCTGTTTTTGTGTCCAAACATAGTAAAAAAAAATGTGAAATTTTTCTATTTGGGGGCAAAAACAAAAGAAAAAAATTGTACTATGAGAACTCTTAGGTTAAATTATTTCAAACACAGATTTTCACAATCGGTGCTTCCTGAGCACAGGTGGCCATTTTTTTGTTTTCATTCATGGCAATAAAATAAAAAGTAAGTACATATAGCTTTCACTCGCTGCCAGAAACATAATTCCTGGCAGCAAAGAGAGGGCCTGAAACATCATTTAAGACTCTCGTGTTGGGAAATAAAACTGTAATGCTTTATTTACGGTTCTGCAGTTTCTCAAGACTTTCCTCCAACTTCTCCTGGAAAAAAAACAAAACAAACAAAACTTAGTAATCTGCCAATAAAAGTCGAGCAAACAAACTTTTTTTTTTTTAGGGAGCGCCGAGTTTATAAGCACTTGTTGATCGTCAAGCAGAAAAGAGTCGAGAATAAAATTAAACCTTTAACGCAATAAATTTGGAACACTGAAATCCTCTAACGGTGGCTTTCCTGCTTCCTTTCCTCTTCTCACGCCCTTCCTCCACCTCTCCGTGTGCTGCGGTTTTCCCTCTAATCTGGCCGGGCCGTTCCCTACCTGTGCCAGGCCACGGAGGGACACAAACACACCAGATGGGGATAGAGGAAAGCAAACAAAGTGGGAGAGCTGACTGAAAAGAGGGATTATCCATAGATGTGTGCTTTGTTAAGAGCTCCGGTTACTGATTCATTGATAAGCCCCTCTAACTGGGCATGAGTAATTCAGCCAATCGGGGATCATTAATCCCCAAGACAAATGGACTTAGGTGCTTTTGTTTTGTTAATGGCTCATTATGACACATTTATAACCAATACTGAACTGTTGAACCGAGATTTTTTTTTTTCTCCCTCCCCCTGCTAAGGTCCAATCGTTGTTCCTGCCTCCTGCTATCAAAACCCCAAAGCCTTGTTCAGCCTCTGCCACCTCCCGCTGCTCAGAGCAACAGCGAAAGGAAAAACATGACTGTTGAAATTGCCTCGATCAGCCCTGTGAAGGCTTAATGACTCACTAAATAGCCTATAACAACAAAGCCATTTAGAAAAACAGATGAATAAATCTTTCTCGGTGATGAAAATGAAGAAACCCGAATGCTGGAGAATGAGAAAGCTGTTGATGCTTTATCGCTGGGTAAAAGAAAAAGGAAAGTTTCTTTTACACACACACACACACACACACACACACACTTCAGCCCATAATCGGGGTCTTCTAGTCTCAAGTTAGATGACGTAGAGATCAGAGCAGAGATCAGCAGGAGAGAGTCTTTGGTTAAAAGAAGAAACCCGAAGGCAGCGAAGGCTGTAATCTCATTTATTCCACTACATCTTAGGTCTGGCGGTGTGTTTATGGCTCTGCGTCTTATCAATATTTCACTTGTGCCACTCAAAAACGTCCTTACAGCCTCCATCTGGCAAACATCTGGCTCATCTGCTGGCGCTCTCGCTCCTCTCACTCCGCATTTTATCGTCTTTCGCAGTAAACACCTACGATCCATATGCAGCCCTCTTTTTTTGCAGCACATGTTTGGCCCTGTGAAGAGGTAGAATCCAGTGCCGTGCCTCACGGTCCGACCATAAAGGAGCAGCACGGAGAAGTGCATCCAAGACACGAGGAAGAAACTGCTCATCCAAACTGCATTTACAGGCAGACTGGGGAGTGTGTGTGTGTGTGTGTGTGGGGGGGGGGGGCACCCTTCCTCTGCTTGAAGAATATTTTTAGGTACAAAGAAATGTGCAAAATTTGACTCTAAATGATTTCACCAACTGTTGATCCATCGTGGGCTGTGAATACAAGCCCATCACCCCCATATACACACACATCAGTCATAACAGGGAGAAAGAGGTCCTGCAGCAAACCCCCCCCACCCAGGTGTCTGAGGAATGTTTTGACACCCCACCCTCCCTAAATCCCTATTCCATGGAATATTTTCCTGGTTTACATATTGCAGACTTTCCAGATCATTTGAGAAGCAGCCTATAATAAATTGTCTGTATTGATCTTTTATGGCTGGAAGGTTTTTGGGCAGGATTCAGAAAAGTCTTTCCAGCGAGCTGCGTTTGAACCGTTTCAAATGCAGCATTTAAAGTGCAGCATGGTCCTCTGTCGTCGTGCCTGTCCTGATGGCTCATTTTCTTATTGCCGTATTGTTTTGCTCACATAATGTCACACGGCGCTGTCAAGACTGGGATTTACAGCAAAGTCTTGTGTCACTGCGGTTTTATCGAAAAAGTTTAGCAACAAAGCCACGTGAGCCTAGAGCATTTAAACGCACTAATTGATCACCGTGTGCCAGAATTAGGTTCATCGGCATTATTGAAAGAAAATAGAACATTTCTCGATGGATTATTGCGGAGAATTCAAGGAGTTTCCTGGACTGCCTTAATTCTTCCTGGCATTGATTCAACAAGGTCCTGGAAAGATTGCTCAGAGATTTTGGTCCATGCTGACATGATAGCATCACACAGTTGCTGCAGATTTGTCGGCTGCACATCCATGATGAGACCATCCCAGAGGTGCTCTTGTTGGATTGAGACTTTGTGTCTCTGGAGCCCATTTCAGTGGTGGTTTGTGTTTCCACTGCAATACAGAGGCGATGATGGGTGCAGTGTTTGAAGCTTTTTAATTACAAGATAAACTTGCTGTTGCATAAAGTCTTGCAGTTTATAAGCAGTAATAATCTGGGATAAAGTAGGATCAGGTTATTCTGAAAGTTATTTAAAAATGAGGGGGTTTTAAACAGCTGAATCTAAAATGCCGCGGGGACTTATTGTTTTGGTTCGTTTGCACTTAAACTCTGAAATAAGCGAAGTGAAAGCCAATCAGTCGTTGGAGACTAATTTCCCCAAGCTTGTAAACTCTGCCCCCTCTTCAGACACACTCCGGATGTATCTGGACACAAATACCCGAGTCACTTTCACAAACTTTTCCCTCTTTTCTTTCACAAAGGAATTAGTTAGAAACTCTTTTTAATCCTGGCTAATCTTAGCTGTTACTCTGGGGTCGCGTTTGATTGACAGCCTCTGACACTTACAAGGCCACAGCTAAAGTTTACGGCTTTGTAAAGACACGGGACAAAGCAGTCTATCCCACTGTGCTTCTGGCCGAGGACGTGATACTGTGGAGCCGGCTGACCCCTGCTAGTCATAATATCAGCAAGCGAGTCTGAAACTGAGGCGCGGGGAGGCCATGCTGAGACTGCCAAAGCGCTCAGCTGGTGCTCGAGGGGGGGGAAAAACTGGGAGAGAAAACAGGGCTTTGGTTTCACATTTGACCAGACTATAATTAGAGAGAGAAAAAGATTAGAATATGGCCAACGGTGCCACAAGACACCCACACACCCCGCTATCATGGATACACACACATCCACTCATTTGTGGCCCTCGCAAACCCAGTAGGCCAGCCACTAATCCTGCAGCACATTTACAATCTGTAACGACAACCTGATACCCCCGGCGGGCCACGGCGAGCACACACGTCCCTTTATGCTGCTCGTGTACGTGTCGGTAGCAACAGCTGCATCTAAAACCCTCCTCGTCTGTCTCACCTGGCCGCAGATCAGCTGATTGTTTTTTCCCCACTCCCTCGGTGAGGAGCAGAAACTGGCATCATATCTGATCTGTGACACAGCGAGGCCCTGTGAAAAGTCAGGATAGAAAACCCCCTACGGTGCTCTGGCGAGCTCACCCGTATCGGATCATCAGCCTGCTGCATGCTCCAGCACGGTCTCTGGCCCCGTCTCCCCTGACGGTCCTCACTGTGTCAATGAACAGAGGTGGAGTATTGAAGACATCCGCAGTATGTCAGTGATACTGAACTGCAGGCCATTAGCAGCTATAGAGACACATCCAGCCGGCTGTCCAAGCCTAATCTGTCTCCGCTAAAAGCCTCAGAAATGAAACCTTATACGGCGCCTATGGGAATATATGTTTCCAATCACTCTCCCAAGGAATGAATACCTGGCATATCTCGCTATTACACTTTTTCCCCACTTCTTCTGTCCACTCGGTGTACAGTAAACACAAGGGGCTGTTCCTGGGGCTGTTTCAAGGCGAGGCTTGAGAACAGGCCTCGTTTTCCCAGACTCACAGATTCCACAAGGGGCTCCTACATCAAGCTGTCATATTGGAGCTAATGAAAATCGTATTCTACACAGGGATCCTCTTAGCGCTGCAAAAGGCACATGCTAACCAGGGGGATTAGTCCTGTAATGCTAAGGGACTTTAATTTCAGCACCAGCATAAGTCATCGCTGCTGAGCACTAACATTGATATATGGCTTAGGACTGACTAGCATGTGTCAGGAGAGCTTTTTTTTCTGCCCAGGCGGGTGTGCTGCAGAGGAACTCGGTTGAATCTCACAAGAGGCTGGGGATGATTAAGGATGACATGATGAGAGCATGTAAACAAAACCAGAGCCTGGGCGCATCCTCTGACAGTCCAGCCTGAGCACTCTTTCTTCAGCTGTGGTCTCGTCGAGTTGCCCGTGGTTTCGTGTCTTGTCATCAGGTTTTTGCAGCGCTCACAACTCTTTGCAGAACGCATCATCGGCGAACGCGACGGGTAGAGACTCCCCAAACAAATCAATGAATAACTTCCTGCACACTCAGACAGCTGCTCCTGATGTACCCTTTAGCAAAGCGCCGCTTTCGGGGCATCTGAATGTTAAATGCGAAGAACGGCACAAAGCAGGCAGCTGGCGGAGAGCATGCATGCGCGACATATCTTCGTTAGGCAAACACATGATTTTAAAGGTCAAGACCAATAATCACAGTTTGAATGATGCTGCTGGGGGAATTATCTGTTCATGTAGACGCGCAGAGCAATCACTTCAATCAATAAGAGAAAACAAAAACTGCCCCTACTCTTGATTATAAGGACCAATAAAACCAGTCTTGCAACTTGCCACAAGCTTTCTTTGGTCATTTCAGTTGAATAGATAGATGCTGAATAGATATTTGCACAGTTGACTGTTTAACATAATTAGAAATCCTTGTTTCCATCCATGTCTTTAACTGCTTGAATACAGTTTCCTACATTAAACCGCAGACAGCAGCTACAGTGCAGTCACCAAAAGTCCTTTTATGAGGACACTAGATGAGTGTTTTCACTGTCACCATCTCGATTTTGAAACATGTTTCAAGGGAGGGGTGGATCTGATTGTGAAACCGCATGTACATTGGCTAACAACTTGTCAACCACAAGTTAATGTTAATGATTTACTCAGTGTGACCCAAAATGACAGAGCCCATATAATCATCAGGAAAGTGTTGAGGGTCTTTTTCCCATAGATTTCTATAGGACAGGAAGTCGCCCCCATCCACCACCTGTATTGCCCCAAGGTGCCCATTAACAAGAATGCAGGTTTAAAGGTTTTTCCATGTTGACACATCCTGAAGCTATGCCTGTCTTTTAACACTCTTTAGTTTGCTCATGACGTGTTTTTTCTGTTCCTTCCAGATTCTACCGGGGCGATTACCACATCGACGTCTGCATCAACGACTACCTTGACATTTACTGTCCGCACTACGTCAGCTCGGTTGCGGATGATCGGGCGGAGCGCTACGTCCTCTACATGGTGAACTACGACGGCTACAGCTCGTGCGACCACACCGCCAAGGGCTTCAAACGCTGGGAGTGCAACAGGCCTCTGTCGCCAAACGGACCGCTCAAGTTCTCAGAGAAATTCCAGCTCTTTACCCCCTTCTCATTAGGCTTCGAGTTCCGCCCTGGCAGAGAGTATTATTATATCTGTGAGTATCTGCCTACGTTTGTTATTGCTACTATTGTAGTTGGAATGAAATGTTTGCTCAGATTTTGTGGATTTTTTTCACTTACAGATTGCAGAATTTTTGCCCCTTTTATTTTAGTCATTTTCAAAGTATCAGGAAGGTAAAACTCACAAGCTCAGGTACACTGTGTGCACGAAGCTCCAAGCAGGACTCACACACCAGTATAAAAGTCATCTGATATTGTTTTGCATGTCCTTGGAACCAGAGACAAACCAAAAGCGCAAACCGAAGGGCTGCTGTTGAGGTCTCACTCGAGGTGCTGGTTGTTGCTCACTGGCTGAGCTCAGCTTTCTCCTCCGCGTGAGACGACTCGGGGAAAACAAGCAGCTGGGAAGTCGTGTTTTCATAAGTGAAGTCAGTGCCCTGCAGGGCCAGAAGACATGGACTAAATGAGACACAGAGCGCTCCATGGTAGATTTGAGGTATTTAGCTGACACTTGTGGTCGGGAAAGACCCTCACTGGTATTGACAGTAATAAGGAGTGGAAGAGTCAGTGGAAAGAGCGCTTTGGCATCACAACAAAGAATAATAAGATAATAGAGAATAGACAGAAAGCTCATTTCCCATGCTTCCCCCACAGTGCTGGTGCAGCTTTGCAGCCTTGCCTCCAGACTAAGGTCACTGATTTAACCAGTCAAACAATAATTTCCACTTTAAAGAACTTTTTAAAGCAAGAAAATATCTTGGATATTTTACCGACACCAACGATTTCCAAAGGTACTTCCTTTGAACATTTTCTTCCTTTCCTCCCATGATATTGGACGTTTCCCCACTCCAGCATCTGGGATCTTAACATCATCAAGACTGCCCTTCTGCGAGTTCAACCGGATCTCATTCTGTATTTGTGTTGCGCTACATTATATGGTGATATATTACCTATCACTGGATGTTTCTGTTGGATCTCAGTGTCAATTGGATAGTCTGTTTGACTCCACTCTCTTTATTGTTTAGGGAGATTGCGCTGTATTGATAGCTGTGCCAAAGAATTGTTGATGCTCTTGCAGTTCCTCAGATGTGGATAAGAAACGTTATAGATTGCCTAATTCTGCTTCATTTGTTCACTTGGCACCGAACTGACAGAAGCCGAGGTTTTCTGCAGATTGACGATGATTGATCATCGAAAGAGAGAGAAGAAAGGCGGAGAGACAGTCCATATGGCCTGTAACTGCACAAAGCCATATGGACTTTATCTTGCTGACTCAAACTCATGACTCATCAATCAGATACTTGTTTCTTTCTGTTTTTCTCCGAGAACACGGGTCTGACCGCAGGATTAAATGACAAATGACAGACACCTCCAGGAGAATGCTAGCACCCTACAGGCAGAACATCTCATGTATCTCTAGTCATGAAAAATCCACTTCCAGAGCTACTTCCTCAACACTGAAACATGGAAATCTCAGATAAAGTATAATGACTGAATAGTGAATTGCAGCTGGAGGTTTGCGTTATGTCCATTTCTGGTGGGTGGGTGGATGGATGGACCTGTCAAGTTTGGTGATGATGAATGGCAAGTCTCAGATGCTGTGGAAAGTGTCTGTCATGAGATAGTTGCATGTGACTATGCAGGGGACAAGATTTTAGGTACTGGAAGTTCTCCGGTTTATGTTTGGTAGTCTGGGTATATTCCAGGTGCTACTGGCCACATGGAAGTAAGAAGTCCGTGTGAAGAGCTAAAGAAAAATCATCACATTAATTTAAACATCTTCCTAAACATTGACCAGTGGGATGAAAGAGGAAGTCTGCTGGATATTATTGCAGTAAGCAGACTGGGTGATGGGTTCGTAGACTGCTCTAAAACTGATCAAAACTGACCCCATTTGTAACAAAATAATAAGATGCTTGGAGACTCAAGGAAACATCTCAAGCTAAACAACAGAACACTGACTATCACGGCCCTTTAAAGCAGAGCTCGATCGATTCATCAGCAGGGCGACAGATCTGCAAATAGCTAATATACTATCGATAAGTGCCAATAAATGAGAATTTAAAAATGGTCTCCACCAAGCACAGAGGGCCTTAAGCTAACAATATCTGTTGTTTGGTGCTGGAAAAGTAGGGCACAGTCAGTTTAATAGAGTTTTTCTCTTGAACTAAATGTTTGTGCAGCTGCTGATGAATCAAAGTGTTTTTGTGTTAGTTTTTCTTCTTTGGTGCTAAATACAATTAGAATAAAACGACTGATATTACAGATTTTTTTTTTGTATCTACATAATAATGAGCAATACCTTTCACATAGCACAGTTATTTAACTCACTTTGAATACAAAAATATAGATTAGCGAGCCTTTAAGCTGTTTGTACACAGTGTAATGTTAGCATTAGCTCGACTTTAGCTGCACACCACCAACATTTTGAGCTTGGTAAATAAATATTTTGTACCCAATAGAGTTTTCTACAGCGTACATTTGATCTTTTTTTTAACGTCAGAAGAAGCTATCGTTTGCATTAAGTTTCAAATGAGCCGTGCAGTCCTGAAATTTATACTAGCAAAAAAAAAAATATTTCTGTTTACACAAGAAACCCATTTTTCCAGATGGATCCGGGGTTTTTTCCTTTTCCAGATTCCAAAATCCTGTCTGTGTTACATTAAACTATGTTTTATCAGCTGCTGATACCCGTATCACGTTGCGTGCTGACATTACCCTGCACAGCCTAACAATAGTTGATATTTAATGCCAGTGTTATACATGTGGTTTGAGAATCTGTTGTGTGGGCATGTAAAGGACATATTGAGGCGAGTGTTCATGCCTGCTCATCTCAGTGAAGACAGATACTCCTTTGTCCTCCTCGGTGGTGATTGTCACTCGCCTTAGGCTTGGCAGAGGGGGGTAGCGGGGCCATGTCAAATGGATGACACCTGCAGCTGCATGTGGACCAGCCCTTCAGGCAGACAGACAGACAGACTCTTAGGGGAAAGCCGTCCCGGTGTGGGATCAGTACTATGACTAGTCCTAAAAGGTCAAAGGTCACCAGTATGACGACGAGGTTTGTGCTGCAAGCTTCTCCTGGCCTCAGAGGGCGGCATGTTTTTCTAATAGAGCCACAGCGGAGCAAGGGAAGCCTGATCCTAATCTCAGGGGATAGAAATCCAATTTTCAGAGGAGACAGTTGAGAGTCTGGCTCTCCCCGTGTGAGAGAGATGACTGTCTCCCCGTAAAGCCCTCCTGCTTCAAACGCCCGAGTCCTGCTCTGTACAGCCAGCGCAGATCTACATTGATGATGACGTGAACCTCAGCAGCACAGGACCCCGATAGTTCCCCTTTAGCTCCTTGCTGCTAACGCAAAGACAAAAGGCTTTGTTCCCCGAGATGAACCAATCACCGCAAGAATAACATCTCTTGCCAGAGTGTTTATATCAGGATCTGTCTAATTCATCCCACAGTCACACCAAAGCCCAGCCTTGCACGACAGCCCAGTCTGTTTAGAGATATGGGATATGTGCTGCTGGCCTGCACTGTGCGACTGCACTGATTCAGTCCACACAGGACATGACTGGATGTGCAAAGCGTGTCTGAGCGTGTGACCGGGAGGTTTACCGTTGTCCCGTCGTCAGGTGACCTGAGTAACGCTTGGGTCTAGAGTTGCAGGCAGAGCTGGAGTTACAGTCATGGGGATGCACGGCTGTGTTGCTCGAGGAAAGAAAACCCAGACTGTGACCTCAGTGGTAGACACAGGAGAAAGGAGCTGAGACAGTCGGGTAATTGCTTGTGTGTGTTGGAATCTGTGAAGGGATGGTGGCATGGCAGAACGGAGAGAGGGTGAGAAAGTGCGATGAGAGGACGGCAACGTGACCTAATGCCACGGAAAGATGAAGCGCCGGAGAGAGAAATGAAAGAAAGAAAGGATTTGGAACTGTAGCTTAGAAATACCACATTAAAGGGATAACAAGGTGTCTAAAGGACATAAATAAAACATGCATAACAGGATCTACAAATATGTGACACCTCAGAGTGTGATTTGAGATGTAAAGCATCACCTGCCAAAGGTAAATAAGAGCAGCTTTGTTTTAACCCTCCGACTTCCCTTTTGTGCATGTCCAGCGATCTGATTGTACGACTGATCTGCCTGGTGCTTGTATGGAAATTAGGACGCTTTCACATTCAACAGAATGCATTGTATAGCTTCATCTCAGTGAGGTCTATAAAATTTAAATTGTTGAGGCATTATTTGCACGCCTGTCTCAACCCAGGCTGTCGATTACTGCAATTATGTCAGATACCTCTGGTGTCACAGAGGGTGTTCTTCTGGCATTCTTTGACTGTGCATAAAGGCACAGCCTGCAGCAATATTGGATGCCAATAGATAACAGTCCTCTTTTAAAGAGCTACAAAGTCCACATTAGAAGGTTGGAAGATGGCAGTGGAGTAAATCAACGAGCTGGACCATCAAAGAATTTATCTTTAAGCTTTGCGTTTTGCATTTTTCTTTTTTTTTAAATCTGCTTTGTATTTTTGCTTTTGTTTCTTGGGTAGGTTTAGGAACTAAAAGCCACGTGTTTAGGTTTAGGAAGTGTCCATATGTTACTGCTGTAGGAGTAAACGGCTTGCCCAAAACTCCCAGTTACACAGACCGGTGATGTTGTTTAGCTCGAGTTTCACAAAAATTGTGTATTCTCCAATTGGCTGCTGAAATTGGTAGATGCTGTTGTACTGAAAACCTCTTTGCGATTGCCTGTGGTTTGCATGGAAGATGCCTTCTTGTCTGCAAACTCTTGCCAACTACTCACTAAGTCGTAGTGAAAGTGTGATGCAAACCGGAAACGGAAACTCTTTGGATTCAAAGTAAAAGTCACATCTTTTGAAATGTGTTGGGTCTCAGCAGTCTCAGAGGCACAATTTTTACCTCGCCACACCCTCTTTGCAATTGATTGGTAGGAGGTTGCAAGTGGGTTGCTGACCAGTCTCTAGGGCTGTGTGACCGAGACCTAACTATTGCCTAAACCTGTACTAAACTTATCTTTGACATAACAGCTCTAACAAAAAGGCAACACCTGACACTTTAGGACACTGAAATTCAAAGATTCTATGAATCTAGTTGGTTTAAATTCTATTTGCTTTGGAACTTAATTCAATAGCAGTCCAGCCTGCTCTTTGATTTTGTGACTGCTCTCACTATCATGCTAATTTGTAAGTAATTTAGCATTTTAGAAGCTTTTTGCCATTTTTTTCTTTTGGACACTTCTTGATTATTTTTCCATTATATCTGCATGAGGTTATCTTATAAGCTAAATGATTCTTATCTAGTTGCAGCCTGAATCTGATAAGATTTAAAAAATATGTTGGATGGAAAGCTGGGAGAGTTGTTTTTGTCCGGGTCCTTCCAGACGTTCCGTGCAAACATGCAGAAATAAATTTTATTGCCATTGAGGAAAGTTAGAGAGAGATAACAAAAGCCAAGGAAAACTAGACATTAGGAGCAGGAGAGACATAAAGAGTCAGGGTTTGGCCAGTCGAGTTCAGTTCACTCAAGTTCTGTTCCAGCCACCGTTGGGCTGTGAGGTAAGTTACTCGATACCCGCCGACACCGACAGAAGCAGCATGATTGACAACGTTTCTCTCATTTATTTCCTCCCTCTGCTGCTTCACTTCCAATATTCCTCTCATGGTAAAGTTTAAAGATGATTTTTATCTCCTCTCACAGCATCTGATAAAATGTCTTTTTGAAATATGACCCCCCCCCAGTGGAAATACTGACATGGTTTACTTTTATCACAAATTTACCTCTGGGCACAAATCCATCACACGGAGCGTCTGGGTGACAGGGGAGCCGAGTGTCCGTGAACAAACTGTGGACACATCTTTGCGCAGATGTGCACAGTCTGGAAACCACAGCATGCATACACGCACGCATACATGCTAATCAAGACGTCTAGAAGGGCGTGTGTTCGCGCGGTCAGATCAAGAGTGGTTTGAGACACTTGACACGCAGCAGGAAATGACAGAGCCCACCCCGTATCAGGACACGTGAGGTGAGGCCCGAGAAAGAAAAGAGGGGGGAAAAAAATCTATTGTGGGAAGAAGATAAGGCCAAAAAAAAAAGAAAAAGAAAAAATATTCCAGAGAAAAGTGCAAGCCATTCGTCACAGCTGGAGACACCCTCAGCGCTCTATTAGCTGCTCGGACCCCAGCACTACTTGAAAACTAATTAGTTTTGTTAGCACGGCAAAACAATCACAGCAAACACCCCCAACCCCACAAACACACACACACACAAATTCTAATCTTTGCCTTTCACAATCAGGAAACAGAGGAAATGAGATTTCGAAGGTGAGCAGAACAGTGCGCCACACATCTGCAGAAATGGCTGCCCGTGGCCAAATTAGACTTGGAAATACGAGGGTGACATTGACATAAAATATGGAGCCGAAATGCTTTTACACTGGGATGAGAGGGAAGTTCAGACAGCGAGATAAAGCTCTTCAGACTGAATTTAAAGGGAGATAAGAGTGGAATACCTCTGATGGAGAAACAATCGACCTTGTCAGATTGTTCATTTCTGCTGCTTCGCTGATGTTTATGAATGAAGGTAGATTTAGAGAGTTAAGAGGCCGCAAAGTGAATGTGAATAGATCGTGCTGAGTGGGTTTGGACCAGAAAAGCAATCCTGTAATGTAACTATTCGATACTTTTTACCTTTCTGATATGCAGATGAAGTGATCATAGAGAGCTACTGGTCACGGATGTGGAGCAGGTTGTTGAAGTGGTCTGACTTAGACAGAGAAGGCAAAAAACTTTTGTTTTATAAAACACTTCTGTTATTTTGCCTAACAAAGAGGCAATTATCAATCAATCAATCTTTATTTTGAACAAGTATGTTAATATACATTAAAAATGTCCAGGTGGAATTAGTGATTATATATATATATATATTTTAAATCATCAGATAATTATTTAGTTTAATCAACTTTGACTTGGGTGATTCAGGATTATCGGAGGGGTACAAATACAGCATCTCACTGACATCGTGAC
>VUQK01019396.1:0-13158 GCA_015106715.1 Bujurquina vittata
CGCTCGCTACGTGTGACGTAATCGCGTCCTCTACTACGCATGCGGGACACTTTGAGGTTCGGCTGCAGTTCACACACAGATCACAAGGACAGATCCAAGTCGTATATATTTGGAAATGTGAACAAACACGCAAAAAAAAAATCGGATTTCTCAAAAAATCGGAAATGGGTCACTTCATGCTGCAGTGTGAACGTAGCCTTAGGCCTCACCTGTGTCAGCTGGAGTAACTTCAAAATGCCTGTTGAAACACAATGGGTGATCTTTTACATACAGTCTATGATTCAACCCCATCTTTCAAGTTGTTTCTAACTTCCACGCTTTATTTCCTTGATTCTCAAAGATTCTCATTTATAAGAAGAAACGCATGTCAGCAGATAAAATGTGCAAAGAAATGTATCTGAAGAAGTCTGTTGTTTCATGCGTTGTTTATGTGCTGATATGTGTATCCTTTGAGGCAGATATTAGTTTATAAAGTTCTATGCAATGCTCTGACGTGTCTAAATGTTTGTAAATTGTTAGTAGATGAATAATAATGCTAATATTAATCTATAATAAACAGGTGGAAACAATCCCACTGCTCACCCCAGTCTGCCTCTAATGTGCTAAAACTGGTAGCAACCGCATTAATACACACACACACACACACACACACACACACACACACACACACACACACACACACACACACACACACACACACACACCCCACACGCGCACACACACACACACACACACACACACACACACACACACACACACACACACACACACACACACACACACATCGCAGACACACAAACAGCTTCGCGCAGGCCTGAATACAATGTAGGTCATACCTGGCGTTTGGATAACAAGAAACTATCAAATAATTTAAAATTGAACACACTGCTGCCTTCAAGGACCAAGATTTAAAAAGGTTATTTATAGTTTAATCCGTCAGAAAAACACTTTAAATGTCCACAGGCTGCTGTAACGATGGCGTAAAATGGCAGTGCGCGCCACCAACACGGTGAAAGCAAATCGATACTCGCCGCGGACGAGAGCGCACCGACTCACCAGGTGAAACTTCGCGGCCGCTGCTCTTACGCGGCCGCAGGCAGCAGAGTAACCCCCAAACGCTCGACAAGACGGAGGAAGGGTGAGGAAGATGAGGGTTTTCACGGGACAAAGTTTTGGCGAGGATCGAAAAATCCGTCTTCCTGGTTCTCTCAGGTATGTGGGCGTGGCCTAGAAACTTCAGGTGTAGTCGCTGTGTGCGGCCCCGCTGCAGTTTCACTCATGACCTTTTGGGCGGTGCCATTCCTATGAGTCACCTTTCCTGTGTCATAAAAGTGGCTTTTACACCGAAACTGTCCACTCACCAGCACCTTTATTAGGTACACCTTGGTGGGACAGAGACGCAGCAAAGTGCTGGAAACATTCATCAGAGATTTTTGGTCCATTTTGACCTGATCGTGCACTTACTGCAGATTTGGCTGCACATCCACGATGCAAATCATCCCAAAGGTGCTCTGTGGGAGTGAGATTAGGTGACTGTGGATACAGTTTGAGTGCGATGAGCTCACTGACAGGATTGGCTCAAAAAAATCAGTTTGACATAATTTCACTTTGTCACATGTGTTATAATGCTGCTATCCATCAGAAAATGGGCACACTGTGGTCATGATGGACATGGCCAGCTGTGGTGCCCAAAGTGTGCCACACCATTCAACAACCAGGCTCGTCATGTTTTTCCAGTCTTCTAGTGTCCAGTTCTGAAGAGCCCACGCAAACAGCAGCTTCAGTTTCCTAACACGCTCATATGTGAGTTACTGCTCAAAGCAGTCTCTCCATTTTCCTCTGACCTCTGGCATCAAAAAAAATATAATTTTTTGCTCAGAGAACTGCTGCTCACTGGATAATTTATCTTTTTTGGACCATCTCTGAAAGCCCTAGAGATGTTTGTGTGGGAAAATCCCAGCAGATCAGCAGTTCCTGAAATACTCAGACCAGCCCATCGGGCACCAACAAGCGTGCAATTCAAAGTCACATTTCTACCTCATTCTGATGTTTGGCCTTAGTAAACACAAAATCTTCAGCTGTGTGAAGCTAATCTTGCACTCAGATGTTTATCTTGTCTCTGAAGCTCACAGCGAGCGTGGAGTTCCCTGAAGAAGCTCTGACTTTTTATAAACCTCAAGCACGAAACTTTTTATTTTTATTTTAGTCCATTAAGGACTGGAACGAGCTCCCCGACAGTTTGAACACATTTATAAATGGGACAATGCCGGGAGGTGGTATGAAGTTTTCATATTTAACTTAAAAATAAAAGTACAGTAAACTGAACATGTTACCGGATTGTCATTGTAAAGGCCAAATGTACTACATTTCCAACTCTCTTGCTAAGTAAATACAATAATATACAATAAATGCAAGATAAAAGGAAGCATGGGTTGGTTATTATATACTTCTGTATTCTTTTGTTTCACTGTTATTTGAGCTGCTGTTCTGCCCGGTAACAGCTTTGGTGTGAATTTCACAGTATGCATCAACTGTTGCTTCATTTTCTTTGTGCTAGTTTCTATCAAATATCATAATCTGCAAAGCAGGTCAGTGATTCAGGCCCGTGCTGCCACATGCACCCACACCTATTGTTATTACTCATGCAGTACATGTGTAGTGATATAAAACTGGTATGACTGGTGTAACCTGCTCAGTTGAGACCCTGTGGACTTTACTCTCTTTGTAAACAGAAAAAAAAGTGAAAAAGTTGTTAGCAAATATCAGCCATTGTTGCAAGACTAAAACTTGACTCCTGCTGTACACTGTAACCTTATACAAATATAGGTTATTCAATAAAAGCCATAGATGCTGTCCTTTATTTTAAAATAAAACAACACAATGCATTTTCCCATTTATTTAGACTTTTTTGCTGTTTTTGAAGGGAAAAAAAAGTGCACACACAGTAGGTGAGTAAGGATATTAAATATTAATTTATTTCCCTGATACAAGTTTAAAGTATTGCTATGGTACAATTAGAGGCCTATTAATCATGTTAAAGCACTGATTTTTAAACTTTTTAAGGCATGCGGAAGGCAGAGAAGACAGTATGTACACAGCGCAGAGGATCGACACTTTTTACTGCAGAACACAGCACAGTGTGTGTAACAGGAAATAATTGTATTAAATAACAGTGCAGAGAAAATCTAGGTGTAATGCAGAATGATGCATTGCATCCTGATAAACAACAGTGTATCACTTTTTCTTGTTTCACCAACACAATTATTATTGATAATTTGTAAGGATTCAGATTTGAAGAAGCGTTAGAAGACTAAGAGAAGGTGGATGGTCTCTGAAACCTTGCTGGAAGGGATGAAAACCCATCCATCCATCCATCCATCCACAGTGAGAGGGAGGCAGGGTACACCCCACCAGGTCACTGGTCCATCACAGAAGCTAAAAACTATTCATGTCTCTGGAGCTCGAAAATTCATATGTCAGATATTCTCTCATTTGATATTTTGATTATGGTGGTGGAGACTGTTTAGTGAAACACAAAAACTTCCATAGTAGGTCTGCAGTTGGGTTGTAAAGGCAAAAATCATGCAGTTTACATAATTTTGACAAATTCATTCACTGCACCCTCATGCTCTTTGGATGAAGGCATGCAGGGAGAGACCTCTCCCATTTGCATAGAAATATTTCATCATAGCAGGAAGCTGATAACACAGAGCCACAGTGTTGTGACAAACAGCGCTTTGCCGTAGGGGGTTCCTTTAATTTGTCACGTGTTCAAACATCATTAGAACGTGAAAGTTTGGGAATGTTTCACATGTTTAAACAAAAGTAAGAGCCATGGCATTCAGAACGCCTGGCATGCTAAATGCTTATATTAACATCTGGTAAATTGAAAAGCACAGATGAGCTAGATGTGAAAAAGGTGATGCGTATTGCAGTTCATTTTATTTATTGGTAAATTGGGATTTTTAAGCATAGTCTGTAAGGGATCTGCATAGTCTGCAGGACTATAACACACTCATGCAAATGTAGGTGAACGAACAACAAATAAAATCTGGATTTTCATGCATTTATCTGGAAAAAAAAAATCTGAACGATCTTTGAACATAGCTCTAGAGAAATACATGATTTGGAAACAAGTACTGATTTATTTCTGCAGCTGATGATTTATTTCCTCATGGATCCAGCCACCGGGAAATGTAAACCTTTACAGAAAAATCCGAACAAGTGAGCAAAGAAACAACACGTTTATTTCCTAGCAGCAACGTGAACGCTAACAGGAGCAGAAGCAGCTTTGTAGTGTTTTACTGCATGTCAGCGCAGTACTTCGGTGATATTAATACACATTAACACAGACTGTATGCACGCCTGTTAATCGTAGAGGGGTTTCCATTGATTTGGCGAGTTGAGTTTCACTTAAAAATAAAAAAACAAAGAGGAGCAACATAAGCCTAATGCATTCAGTTTGGAAAAAGAAATGCCCCCCCGCTTTATTTTTTTTTAAATTTGATATACATCTCACAGAATTCTTATAGCACTTTTCAAAAAATAAAGAAAATATTTTTCTGAATTATTAATTCAGATCCTTATCTTGGAAATTATGAGAAAATAAAATTTTAAAAAAACCAAACGCTCTTTCTTCCTGAATTAAAATCCCCAAACAGCTGTCTTCATGTTGAGCCTGCTTAGTTTAATACGGTTTTATTTTTTAAAGTACCAGTCAAAAATGTGGACATTTTACAGAAGCTACTCTCAGCTTCTCCTTTATTCACAAGCTCCACATGCCTGAATTGGTAGATCAGATGCTCTTCCTGACACAAAGCCCAAAGGGATTTTGTCTTCTCCCGGAATCAAACCGGGGATCTTTTTCTTTGTTTAGGTGTAAAACATTACACATTTCATCCACCCATCTATCTTCTTCCGCTTATTTAGGGCCGGGTCACGGGGGCAGCAGCCTAAGCAGAGAAGCCCAGGCTTCTCTCTCCCCAGCTACCTCCACCAGCTCATCCAGAGGGACCCCAAGGCATTCCCAGGCCAGCTGAGAGATATAATCCCTCCAGCGTGTCCTGGGTCTGCCCCGGGCCTCCTCCTGGTAGGACATGCCCGGAACACCTCACCCAAGAGGCGGCCAGGAGGCATCCTCGTCAGATGCCCGAACCACCTCAACTGGCTCCTTTCGATGGCTCTACTCTGAGCCCCTCCCAAATGGGTGCACTCCTCGCACCCTCTCTAATGGAGAGGCCAGCCACCCTTCAGAGGAAGCAAATTTCTGCCGCTTGTATTCGTGATCTCGTTCTTTCGGTCACCACCCAGAGCTCATGACCATAGGTGAGGGTAGGAACGTAGATCGACAGCTTCACTTTTACGCCTGTCGATCCCCCGCTCCCGTCACAAGACCCCGAGATACTTAAACTCCTCCACTTGGGGCAGCAACTCGTCCCTGAGCTGGGGAGGGCACTCCACCCATTTCTGGCTGAGGACCATGGCCTCAGACTTGGAGGTGCTGATTGTCATGCCAGCCGCTTCGCACTCAGCTGTGAACCTTTCCACCGCGAGCTGGAGGCTCTAATGGAGCACTAGTGAAGGGCTACTGTTTCATAATAACAGTAAATAATCGCAGCAACAAAGCATCAGCTGAGTACTTCACTGACCTTCAGTCATGTTTATTTTGATCCCAGCTGACTTTGCTATTAAATAACTGTTTCGGGATAAATCAACAGCCCATTGAGAGGTAACCTGAACCACAAATGCACCCTTAAAGACGCTGATCACTAAAGTTCTGTTAGGAATCTTATTGGTTCAGAACAAATATAAAAAAAATGTCTCTCCCTCCCCTCAGCCCCAGCCAGTCTCAGCAGATGCCTGCCCCTCCCTGAGCCTTGGAGGTTTCTTCCTGTCAAAAGGGAGTTTTTCCTTCCCACTGTCACCAAGTGCTGCTCATAGGGGGTCGTTTTGATTGTTGGGTTTTCTCTCTCTATTAGGGTCCAAACTAGGTCTTTCCAAACTTTTTACTGGTACTTTATGTTTTTTTTTCAAGTAATAATCTTAATGAATAATTAATCATCTCAATTTTTATCAACAATAAAAGTGCAGAAACACAAATAAAATGGACCGGAAGCTGCTCGTGTTGATTTATGGTGATCCATATATAAGCAGCTCTTTCTTCCTTGTAGAAAATATAAGATACAGGAGGGAAAATCAATGATTCGGTTTGATTTTCTTTTAGATCCAAATCTACGATCAAAAATCATCCGCAAACATTTTTCTAAGAGAGTCAGGCTATTTAGCAGCAGAAACCAGGCCCTGCTCCACTTTCATGGAGTGGGAATCTCATTAATCCAGAAGAACAGAGCAGGTTCTTTTTCTGAGATTGATATATCTCCTTAAGCCTCAAACGTGGGACAGTTTCTTTCTTGAGTGAGTGCATTAGGCGCTCCTGAGGAACACAGTGATGCTCACAGTGGAGAGACTAACAACGAGTCACTTCTTGTAGTTTGTTTCGGGTTTGTGCTGTTCTGAAGTCCTGATGTCTTCATGCTGTGGGACTGTCAAAGTTCACAAGTGCAGGTGGTTGGAAAGGAGCCGGGACCCCCGTTTCTCCTCACTGGAAATCAAGAAGAGAAGATTTTATTTACCTTCAGGTGATGAAGGTCAACAGGCGGGGTGGAACTAGACAGTTTCTTTTACACATCTGTGTGGTCTTGTTGGGTTTTATTTGATTCAGCCCTTCAGGCAGCAGGTTTTTGCCATAGAAGATGAGGTTGTCCATCAAACAGAGCAATCTGTCACGCTGCATTTGTTTCTGTCATGCATGAACTGATGTCGTGAGTGTAGACTCTTTCCTGCTGAAGTCTTTAAAGTCAGGCCTTTTTTTTGGAGGTTAGGGGCAACATCTGGGAACACGCTTATCATCCGTCCTAGCCAAAACATTTATTTCACTTAATTTTACTCGAGGAGACGTAAGTTCATGACCCAGATTTCCTTCTTTTACCTACAATATTTTCAGTGTTTCTGAGTGCCGCTGTGTTTTGTCAGAGGCTCTGGAGTCAGATTAACTCAGACGTCTGCGGGCTTCCCACAGAGCCTGAGCGGGACCGCTTAATGTAGACTGGAGAACGGCTTCATATAAGCCTGAATGAGGATTTTGTGGTTATGTAAGAGAAGTGCTGTAGAAGAAAAAAAAAAAAAAAGAATAAATGAAGGTTTCTTAGGCTGACACAAGGACCAAGGGGCAGAGAGGAGGGAACTGGACTCAGCTGAGTCACACAGAGTGGACGTCAGAGGGGACTTCAGAGCCCCGGGGCTGCCGCCGCCGAAGAAGAAAGTTCCAAGAAGATGAGATAAATTGCATGCGAGTGTTAAGCATGAAGATGTAAGCATGTACTAGATAATAACGTCTTAGTTTGTTATGCTCATGAGTCACTACGTGATTGTAGTCTGGTTATGGGGCGCCTTCAGCAGAGGCAAAACTGAGTCATCATAAGAACCTCTGCGTCTCCTGTCCATGATCAGAGGATCAATACAAACTACTAGAATGGGTAATTTGCTGCTTACGCTTTATGGACGACTGATCAAGTCCAGCTGGGTCGTCTGGGTGAGACTGTGCGAGGCTGAAAATGCAGAGACACCCAGTGACCCCTGAGTTCATTGTGCATCGTTCCCACATAAAACAGAACAACAAAGTATTGGGGAACAATTTGTTTTTAATGCACTATGGCTATTTAATAATTTTACTCTGAATAAGGTGGTAATGCTCTACTCATGAACTGGAAATCAAAAAACAACACACCTGTTACACACTGGACGGAGTTACTCAAAGATCCGTAACACAACAAACCCACAGGCCACCTTTAGTCTCTCATCAACTTCTTACACGCCAGCCTACCATTACTGATGATGATAAATATTAATATTATTCTTATTATTGTTTCGTTTTTCTTTTATTATTTCTTTATATTTTCTGTTTACCGCTGTTATTATATAATTAAAATTATTATATATTGGCATCATTGTTACTATTCGTATAACTGCACTCGCTGGAGCCCATCCTCATTCAATTATGATAAAAAACAAGTTTGTAATTTTATGTGGCGTTTCTTTAGTTTTTATGAACATCCAACTGCGAATAACTGACAAGCAGAAGTTCCTGTGAAGGACGAATCATCCAGGAAAGTTGCGCTTCAGTTTTAATGAGTGAAATTCTATTTTTATCATTGAGTTACAGATGTATACGACTGTGCATTGGACCTATGCAATTTATGCCAAAATGTTTGGAGCTTTTATGCTCAGACTGGGTTTTTCATGAGACGCTTGGTTGGATTTAAGCACAAAATGCTGCATTTCCTACTGGCGAGTTAACAGTCACTTCTTGGCACGACCACTAGATGTCCACATGCTCTGTGTTCCTTTCTGTTTATGACCGAATAAAGTAGATGCTGATATCAATGGGACAATCCAGGCAATCCAGTGGGCTGAATATTTTGCCTCCCTGTGTCTGACAGGTGAATGTAGAGCTCTGCTCTGTATCTACTGAATATTAAAGCCAAAGTTTGAATCTTCACTTTCTTGTAAAGAGTTTGCGCCTCGTTCAGCAGAGGATTATGTAAGATAAGAAATATGGTTACTGCGCTTTGGGCTGGGGGCCACAGATAGGGTAGTTTTGTATTCTAACAATGAGCTAAATATGGAATTACATAAACCCATTAAGACTGTGCAATTGAAATTACAGGGCATACCAAGTAGACGTCCAGTTCAGAGTCAGACTGGCTTCTGCTGATGGACGGCAGAGCATCGTCCAGAGCGATCGTTGAACTGGAGGCTCGCCTGTCCTCACTGGAACATAAAAATACAAGTTAATGTTTTGTAAAGGTGTGCATGAGCTCCATTAATGTCTGCTTCGAGCTCCGATTTAGAGACGATTCACAAATTGGCTCAAGTGTGACATTTACGACAAACCTGACAGTTAGAGAAAATTACCAGCGACTGCCATCTTTGTTGATCACTAATCATTCAAGACCTTCCCAGAATATTTTGATACATATCAAAAGAAAGATGCAGCTTTAGTTACAGTAGTAACAACAGAGTAAGCTGGGAGGTCTAATCGATAGCAGTGTTTGATGAGAAAAGTGCAAACTGTTGGTATGGTTGAGCCCACAGGAAGCAGACGCCGAAGCTCAAAATGAACTGCAGCTCCAAAACGTGCAGTTCCTCTAATGGCCACTTGATGACCATTAAAAAGACTAAAGCTTTTTGCACTGGATGCCCTTCCTGCAGCAACCGTCCAAGAGATTTGAACAGTTAATGAATGCAGCTCGCAGACTAAGTGGCTGATAATGTAGCGCCACACCTGTCATCCACATGTGGTCTCTATAAAACAACAAATCCCTGACCTGGAGGCTTGTAATTGTGCAGCCGTAACAATGTCCACATCAAAATATAAACTTCTCTTTTTGAAAACTGGAGTCTGATATGAGAGCGGCACATGTGAAGTACCCGATTACAAAGCCTTCTTCCTCTTTTCGGGTGAATTCCAAAGAATCTGCAGACCCGCGAAGAAGATCTGGTTGAGTTGAGGAACTGTAAACTGATAAAAGCAACACGTCATGAGTGAACATGTCAGGCTAAGGCTCTAATGAGAAAACATACAAACAAAGGGGGGTCTTACAGTTTCCATCCAGGTTGTCCATGCTTTGGGCTTTCTTCTGCTCCTTCTTCTCTTTCAGTGGGGACAGGAACTCCTGAGAGGCCGACTTTGCTTGGATGGAATTTTTCTTCCTCTTTGAAGATGCTCCTCTTAAAGCTTAAACGCACAAAAAAAAAAAAGAAAAAAAAAAGTGTAAAACGAAAGCCACGTTTATGCAGGGACCTGAATGGCGGCGGGTCACGGCGACTTACGATGACTCTTTTTGAAAACAGTCGTGCCCATGAACTTCAGAAATCTGTCTGCATAAAAACTGGGCCTGTGCACCGACACGGTATCCTGAAGTGAAAGGAAAGCACATGAGGAGCTTCATACATAAAGGATAAAACGATGCAAATGTAAGTTGAAGTAAGAGGTGTTACAGACCCCATCATGTACAAGAGCCTTCCAGGAGTGTTCCACCTTCTTAACGAACCTGAAAATTGTTAAAAAAAATCAAAAATCAAGAAAGTTCAGTATGTAACATAGTTCACGTCTTGCTTGCTTTTAACCACCTGTGTAAATATTTATGCTTGCTCTCGACTATAGACTGTATTTAAAAGATGGACGCAGCCACCGTGACTCCACCTAGTGGTGAGCGAGGTCGCTTTGGAAAGCTTTTGCATTTTCTCCAGTGGCATCTTGATATGTGAAGCGAATTTGCACTTTCCCCGGCTGCCGTTAGAAACGAGATTGTGCTTGTAAGGACTTGCCGGGATAAAAAAAAAGGTTATGCACCCTCTTTTGGTACAAAGTGGTATTACACAAAAGCGCAGGGGCCGATATCTTTTCAACCCAATGCATAGATGTTTCAACATAAAGTCATAGGGATTGTTTCGTCACGTTCTGATGATAGTTTTTGTTAATTCTGGAAGGTTTCAAACTACTTTTTAAACAGAGGAATTTACAAAAAGCACCTTCTTTTGCTCACAGGGTTGCAACTTGTTGATAATGAGGTAAGCCCGCCACAAAGCATGCCCTGCTGTATCCTTATTTTTGACTACTGGGGGCAGTACTACGCGGAAAGAACAGGCCATCATCTGACTGATAAACAAGAAAGTAGCAATTGAGACCATGAAGTAATCAGGAAATCGCTTATTTAGATCAGAGAAGTTGAGAGTCATTTTCCCGTAGACCTTGTTACAGTCTTTTTACAGCCCTGCTGGACATTAGAGAGATGCACACTTTTCCGTTACATGTCGTCCATGCTCCCGACTGCTTTGCTTCCACTTAGTTGTGGGTTTTTGGACTTGGATCGCAAGTGCACCGCACCTCGGCCAAGACTGCGTTGATTTGGCCACGAGAGACAGGGACAGATAGCATTTTGCAGGATTTTCTAGCTTTAAATCATAAATGACTATATAGTTTGTGTCTATGGAGCCTAATCCAATGAGTGTTTAAGCTGATTTAAATGTTGCTGAAGCAGGAAAACAAGGTTAAAAGAAATGGTCGACTAATGGAGGTCCAGCTGGGACTGTGAGACAGTTTGTCTTCTGCGTGTTTTTGTTTTGTGCGTTTCGATGCTGCGAGCTCACCTGTACGACTGAAGGATGTCGATGATTCCTAAGAAGATGAGCAGATTCTCATCTTTATGTTTGGCAGGAATTCCACCCAATCTGGGAGAAAATGAGGATGATTTTATGGTTTTGAATAAAATCACACTGTTGAATGTCTGACTTTTCCACATGTAAGATCATCTCAGTGAGCAGTTTGGTTTAAATAAAAGAAATTTGTACAAGAAGTCACCAGAAAAATAAGAGGAGTTTTACTATGAAACAAACAGTTCTTATTATTAGATCTGACTGTGTGCAAACTTTAACAAAAGACTTCCTTTAAGCTAAAAATAACTGTAAATGAAACCAGGCTGTGATCTGAGACATTAAATCTGTATTTTCCTCCATCTCATGCCCTGCACAGCCCAAATTGTTTGCTTACGTGTCATCATCTGCCACCGGCTCTGGGTCCTTGACGCTCCCCTGGATCGACTCGAGGGCGGTGGAGTAAAGGACTTTCTGTCCCCTCCTGCTGTCGCATCTGCTTCCTCTGCTCAGCGCCTTCCTGTCCAGAACATGAATCCCCAGCAGGAGGCTGTAGTCCATGATCTTAAAGCTCTCCAGGACCTGATAGGAGACCAAAACAGAACTTGGGGAACCAAATTTAAGAACTCCCCCTTTGAGCATTTCATGCTCAAGTTTAATGTTAAGCTTCAGTTTCCTCAGTTTGTATTTAAATATTTAACCTTCACTGTCACAGCATTTTAAATATTTAAATGTTAGACATGCTAGTGGCTACCAAGTCTGAAACTAGGGCATCAATTTCCCTGGAGTCCACTGGTTCACAGCGAGTCTGTGTTTATCTCAGCGAGTGTACCACGAGGAAACCTCCAGGGCTGGAAAATGAAGTGCCTAAAAACAATTTCAGCCTCCATAGACTCCCAGGGTAAAATGTCCAACTTTACAGCATTAAAAAAACATCCTTAGGCTTTAAAATCCTAGTCCAGGAACTAGTGGATGGCAGTTCCCACATCACTCTTTTATACTGTCTGTGGTTTAAGCCAGGGTGGGCTGCAGCCCTCTGGTGGGTCTCCAATGCACTGCAGGTGGGCCATTAAAGATTAATATTATAAAAAGAAACATCTAATACAGCAGCCAAGGGAATAAAAATGATCCATAACCCTTCATTTTATGACTTAAAAAAAAAAAAAAATCCTGAGCTAGTTTTGTATTTTCAGTAGAGGGAAAGAAATAAAGGAGGAGTGGCTACGACAGGAATCAGTGAAAACACAAAGAAGTTTCAGCGCGGTGCTTTTAAGCCTGTGAACCAGTGATTGCAGACCTTCCAATGTCAGCCATTCTCTGCTTATACGTGTGTCTTCCTGAATAAAGAGCCATTTTATTAGATTACCACAGCAGGAGCCCAGCCGTTAATCCTGCCAATGAGATTTGACCAAATAAACATTCATTTATCCCTCAGAATTAAAATACTTTCATTTGTTTGCTACTTAGACCCTTCAGTTACAGCTGTACTTTGAGCTAACGTGTAGGTGAAGGTTATCCATGCTAAAAAAAAAATCTACTTTATACCGACATTAGCAGGCGTCACAGGGCTGCACGAATGGGAACAGAGCGCCGAAATGTTTATCTGTCACGCGATCAGCTATTTTAGTGACTAATTTGACAGTGATGCCATTTGTTTTTACACAGGAATACTTTATAAATGTCTCTATTTGTGTTTATCGCCTACACAATTTCCTTTATCTACATTATATTCTAAAATGAGAGCTGTCAATCATTTTTATGGAAAAAGGAAATAAACCAAGTCATTGGGATCAAGCATCTGCCTCGAGGCTTTAGCAGCAACAAATCTTAGAATGATTGCTGCACCAATTCCAGCTATAAAAACAAATTGTAATTTTTATGATTTAAAAATATGATAGTGGCATATATATATATATATATATATATATATATGACTGGGGTCAC
>VUQK01019397.1:0-26487 GCA_015106715.1 Bujurquina vittata
AAAGTAGCATCAAATTAGGGACACAGTGAAGCGTGGAGCAAGCTGCTTCCATCCAAGAGCATAGGCAAAAAAAAAAAAAGCAACAGTAAGAAAAGGTTCATTTAACATTGTATTCGTGGTTTTATGTTATTGGTGAATGACTAAACTTTGTCTTTTTGACCTTAAACTGACAAAAATATAAAGGATCAGTTTATTCAGTCGTTAACTGGGGCAACTTTTTGCTTGATAACACTATTAATATGTAATGAAATGGTTCCAACACACTAACACATGCAGCCATTAGGAGGTGTTGATATATAGTAACTGTCAGAAATTATATATTTTTTTATATTACCGGTAAGTTATTATCATTTGTATAGCAGCCTTCACTTATGGTTGCCCACTGGAGTTTTAATGAGTTTAGAAAACTCTTTTAACAATTGATTACATTTGTATAAATACTTATAAATGCTAAATAGAAAAAAATGTGGCCATAGTTTTTTTTAAATTATATATTAGTTATTAATAACTGATATAAAAAACTAAAATTTCATTGCAAGTATTAGATATTCAAAGATAATTTTGCAGTCCAAGATAACACCAACACACATAAATAATAATAAAAGGTACAATATGCTACATTTTGATTTTAAAAAAAAAAGAGCAATGCATAGATGTAAACAGAAGTTATATCTCTCAGTCATCACGTTATTATAAACTAGAAGTTTATGGCTGAGTATTTTTGTGTATTTATATTCTCATTACCTCCACACCAAGGAGGTTATGTCTGTAAACATGACACCTCAAAAGGTTTTGAATGAATTCTGATAAAACTTTGTAGAGGTGCAGAGAAGGGTCATGTTAACGGTCCTTTAAAAACTGGCTTACATCCAGCGAAGGTGTTCAAGGTCAAATTAATAATTTATTAATCAAAAATTGACAAAAAGCCTCATAACTTAGAAACCACGATTCTTACAAGTGTGGCGTGCGCTGTCAACACATAGAAAGTACCATATAAAGATTTAAAATGTGTCACATTTGACCTCTGACCTCTCCTTCAAGATCAAATAAGAGCAAACATTCATAAAATGTCTTATCTTTAAAACTCCTTAATATTCTGCTGCCTTTGTTTGTACTGGCAACATTTAAGAAATTATACTGATATAAATATCACATTATAGTTTGCACCCAAATATATCACAGTTGACCCCTAAATGTGTTTCATCTTTAAAGAAGGATTATCAGGAGAGACAGAATGAGCTGCCGTTAGTCAGAAATATACTGCAGGATAATATTATATAATAAGTTTAAGTTATTCATGTCCAGTTATTTTCAAATAACTAATTTTATTCCTAAACATTTAAAATTATTTTATTAAACAATGAAACGAATGGTACAATGGTATAATAGCCACCTAAACAAAAAAAACATTAAAAATGTAAAAAAAAAATTATAATTCTACTCAGAACTATGTCAAGTATATTAAAATAGCTTTAAACGGGGAAAACAACAAAAGCCGGCACTTTGCACTTGTTTTTACTGCACTGCAAACTTCTTAAAGTACGTTTAAAAAGAGCAAAGAAAACAAATTAATATATACAGAATTAAATACAAAAGTAAACACTGCTCAGAGACCGAGCTGTCTCAGTGGAGGTTTGCGCTCTCGGAGTGCTTCTTGTTTCTTCTTTGAAACGTTTCTGGGCTGCAACTTTTACTTACTGGGTGTGTGAAACTACCTCGTGAGGGTGAGACTCTACAAACATGCTGACCAGGTTACACCGCTCGCTCTCTGTCTGCAGTCTGTCAGAGATGGTGTAAAGAGCTGCAGATGTGTGTCTGCTTGATCGGTAGCAGTGCTAGGAAACGCACACACCCACACAGAGCAGAGAGGCCATACAAAATCCAGCTACGAAGCACCTTTCCAGAATTGTGTGGAGGTGTGCACGTGTTTAATTATGCTCAAAGTGCACCGTGAATCAATCAGAAAATAGTGGTTTATTGTTCTTGTTACTCACTAGCTTGCTCGGCTACTGCAGCACTTTCTCTTTCTCAGCCATTCAAAGTTTAAAGGTTTGGATGAACTGCTTTAACATTTTGACAGATGCTTGTAGTGTGACTTGTAAAGCATTACTGCCCTTTTAATAGGAAACATTTAAATAAATCTAGCTTGTTTAGCAAAGACTTTATTTTTTATCATCCCATTTACAGGTCAGTAAATCAATTCAGTTTGCAGCACAGTAAAAGAGAATTATAAACACAAACAGATTAAAATTTACTATAAAATCAGTGTCTCAAACAGTTGTGCATCATAAATATTACTCAAACAGCAATGACGGGGTCATAATAACTTTTCTGCATCTGCAGAGATTCTGAGAGGCTTGTTGGTCATTTGCGTGACCATTTTATATGTGAGTATCTGCGAGAGAAGAGCTCACCTTCCACTGCGGTAGGTGGCGTAGCCGAGGCATACTGGTGAGGCAGCCGAGCATCCAGGAGAGCTCAGCGTGCTCGGACACCTGCAGGGATGAGCGTCAGCACACATTATTCAAAACCACTTCTTTCTGTCAATATCTTTTCAATCTACAACATTAATAACATTACAATTTGAGATTAGCATAACTGAACCACAGCTATCAGCTAATCTTGCTGGCTCACCAGTGGATACCTTATGACTAAAAGTCATTAAGAAAGTTCTTTAAATGAAAAGAAATACTGTTTGTTACACGTGCACAAGAACCAGCCTCCTGCTGCTGTACACATGCAAACTACAACCACGTCAAATTTTTTTGTACTGCTTAGTCCGGTTAATTAAAGACGAGTGTTAATAACCTCTGAGAGGCACCAAAGAAATAAACAGAAGAAATAAATTAGGCAGGCAGATTACAATAAACACAGACGGATGGATAAAAAGGAATATATGGGACAGCTGTGGTGGAGGGAAAGGAGGGTAACTCCCTGGCGCCTCTAAGTGGAAGAGAAGAGCACTGCCTGTCTGTACCTGCGTCTGTCAGATAGGTGCACCTAGTTTCACCTGTAGGTTTGTGTTAACTGGGGAGGAGGGGCTTATATGGCCCATCCATACATCCAGTTCATGGCCATGCAGGGGCTGGAGCCCAGCCGTCATAGGGTGAGAGGCGACGTACACCCTGGACAGGTCGCCAGGGCAAACATAGAAAGACAGACAACATTTTGCTCTGAGTGGTGATAGGTTGGCTATTAAATTAGAGGAGTAAAGAAACTGTTTTTACATGCGGACAAAATAAACTCACAACACATAGAGGAGAATGCTGATGCAGTGTGGCTGATGCATCTGGCAGTGGTAAATTAACTCCACAGAGGGTGTCCTCAAAGTAAAAAAAAAAAAGATTACTATGTCTAACAGCCAGTGTGTGGGGATGCAGGAAATATCCTTGTGCTTCAGCAAATTAAAGTTTATGGACGCTGACTATATTGCCATCCTCTCCGTCTCTTGCAGCTTGAAAAGCATTCTGGGGAGCATGACGTCAACGGCAGACAGCAGAGACATAAAGCAGGATTTCAGGCCAGCATGTAGGGGGCCGGTATGCATTACACACTGCAGACAGACAAGAGATGGGACAGATGTTGATGACAACAAAGAAAGGGCACGGATATGGTTTGAACAGTGCAATAAAACGCTGATATTTAAAGGCTTAGGAAAAACACAGCCTCCATTCATGCTGCATGGTAAGAAATCACTGCAGCGAGAGATATGCTAATGTTGCGGATCATATCAGCATTACGCTGACAGCAACAGCCGCCGCCGCAGCTCCTTAGGACTGCAAAGAAGGGATTTTAGAGAATATCTAACAGTTGTCCGAACACACTAAATCTACTTTCCTGCTCAATACTTCTATAAAACTTAGTGGTATTAAAAAATGAAGTCAATGAATCAGCAGATCCGCAAATCCTCCGAGTTCAGCTCCTCACCAGCTCCTTTCATTTTTTTCAATTAAGTTGAGTATTTTCTTTGGGCAGCCATCATATTTTTACATGTGGAGCAGGCGTGTTCAACACGGGGGTCGCCTCGCTGCCAAGTTATGTGGCATGAAGCTAAACAGGAATAAAAATAGGACTGTGTGCGTGTGCGCGTGTGTGCAGGAGGAGGGGGTAGCAAAGAAACACAGATGGACTGAAGTTAACTATACACACACACCCACACACACACACACCCACCCAACTTAACTTGTGAGTAAGAAAAGAAAAATACACATGCGGTGTCAGGGGAGAAGCAAACAGCTGTTCTGATTTCTCCTTCTCCATCGTCACTGTGAGTTTAAACCTAAATTCTGGGCTGATGTGCTGAAGTGCTGCAAACGTTAAGACTGTCGTTATCCTTCTCAGTTTCTTCATGTGGCCCGAGAAGGGCTTAACGGTGGTTTATGTCAGTTTGTGTTTTTACAGTCTCTGTGAACTGCCTGAGCATACAGCAGAGATAAGAATCAGGAGCAAGGAAATAAACTTTTTGGGCCCTGTCATCAGGTAAACATGGGAGACGACGTCATGAAAATAAACTGATTTTCCTTCTGACAAACCAGCAATGAGAGCAGAAGCTGCCTGGGGAAAAAAGGCACATATATCCCTAAACAAACACTGATGTCCTACCTGATAATCAAATGAAATGTTCAAAATGATGTGCAGACATGAGTGTGAAGGCTGCAGTACTTAACACATTTAAATAGTACTTTTCTGCACCTGTGAGTATTCATTTATAGAAAGTAGTACATATATCCATCCAACGCTGTGCAGGGAAATTACAAAGTAAGGATAACCAATTCCTCCTGGGGAATATCATAACACAATAACATTATGTTGCTGTAACGTAACATTACAGCAATGAAGGTTTAACATGTTCTGTTTTCAGTAACACAACCATTTAACTGTCAGATCATGTCAAGTAAATTGTAATATAAGGTATACAAACAGGGCTAAAAAAAAAGACTAATTAGGATTAAGCAATTAATCACGTGACAGAAAAGTAATCAGTTTAAATTGTTGTTATATGGTGATGTGATTGTTGAGTTTATGGTGCATTTTTTTGTTTAGGTTCTGGTCTGGCTGAAAGAACAAAACACTTGACATTACTTCACAAAATTACTGTTCTTTTTTGAAGGTCCTGTTTTAAATACCTGAACATCAGGGACACTCTAGTTCACCCGACCGACCACGTTATAGGCTGTAAAGCATGGCCATCAATCATTATTTACAGGAGCATGCATTTGTGTAAATCAAATCTATTACATCTGTATTATACCATTTTACCGTACTGAGTATTAAAGAGTTGTACTGATGATATTTGAAGTGTTAAGTACCGAGTACCGAGCACCGAGCTTTTATTAGAGTAATTAGCTCCTTGATGTTGGAGCACTAGTAGTACGTGCGATTTAGAGAAATGCATTTTATGTCACACAAAGGAAGTCCTGTGGGGATAACCCTTTCCTGTGCTTCACTGAACCACCCCCACTGGGTGAGAATTTCAAATTCCAACTTTGTACAGAAGACATCCATTCATCAATCCATCATTTCCAACCCACCCGAGACTGCTGGAAGAGTATCGCCTTCTCTGGGTCGATACCACAGGCCAGCAAGCTGGCCGCCATGTCCATTATGTTACTCTTGAGCTGTGTCGGATCCTGAGGCTGGGTGATGGAGTGCAGATCCACGATGCTGTAGAGGACTGAGGGGTACTGCTTCTGCAGGGACACCCAGTTCTCCAAAGCACCCAGGTAGTTTCCCAGGTGGGGCACTCCAGTAGGCTGGATCCCTGAGAATACACGGCCACTTCCTGGAGGCTCCTGGAGAAAAAAAAATGAATATGCTTGAGCTGGCTTAATAGCACTATGTAAATTAAAGATGCTTGGTGTTATATCAGTGATATTTCTATGTGTATTTCATGTTCAAAATCAAAAGTCAAAGCCAAAAATGTTGCACCTAAATCCTTAGAGACAGAGTGTACAGAAAAGGGGAGAAAGTTACAACTAGAAAGAAGCCTGCAGAGACCAAAGTGTCAGTGTTAAACTATTGGCAGGTTGGGGGCCATTAGCAGTCACGCTTGTATTACTAAGATGCTAACTCCATGGCTAGCACCTCCATTCTCTCTCAAACACATCCAGCACAAAGAATGCATCGCCTCATTGGCCAATATCACTTAACAGCTTCAGGGCTTCTGTTACCCAAACAGAAAGAGGCACAAAAAGAAAAAAGCGAGGAAGAAACAGAATAAATACATCAGATATACCAAGATATGCCTACCATATCACTATAATTAAAAACAAAGACCATATTTTAGTCAGCAGCGGGGTCTTAACAGCCACCAGCTGAAACCGGGAGATCAGTATTTGTGTTTGTGTCACTGGGCTAAAAACTACATTTCTCTTCCTGTGAGTCTGACTGGGGCCAAACACCCCATTTCTCCTGGCATCAGCCTGCTCCGCTGAACCTTGGCTTTCAATTAGCCTTGCTAGGAGAGAGTCTTAACCTCTGCTTGTGCCACCACATGATACAATTAGAGGGCAAGCGGAGCGGCACCTGTTATGACACACGAAACCACACTGGCATCCAAAACTAGGGCTTTTCGACCAAAGCCGTTACACAGTAGATTAGGGCTTCAACAGAGCAGAAAGACACAGAAACACAGACTGGAACTGTTTTTGTTGGGCTGGCAGAGAGACAAAATCTTTGGCACTTGGGTAACACACATAACAACCCACAGCAGAGGCAAGGATTCGGTTCCCGGCCGAGGCGATTTGGACGAATGATCAAGGTAGATAAAAAGCATAAGCGAATGCCTGAGGACCAGACCTTTGAGGTCTGTCTCCTGCAGGATTACTGAATGGACAGAAATAACTGCTAATAACAATATATAGAACGACTGCTTCAGAAAACCAATGCAGCAATAATGCAGTGGAATACAAATGCATTGGAGTTTTTTGGTGCAGGATCCCCCACTATGCCAACATTCAGAGGTCTTACTGGACGGAAAGTGGAGGATGCACTTTTAATGCAGTATTTGGAATGAAAAATGTCCCAGGAATTTCCACTGGCAACAAGAAAAGAAAGCGGCTCAACAGCTGACAAATCAATCTCACCACAAGATCCATTTTAGAAGGTGCTCAACAAATTTCAGTCTTCTACTGCAGATTGAATTTTCCCACTCATTATTCTATATATATGCTCCGAGTCTATTCAATATCCTTTCAAAACTAAACTTGTGTTAAACTGTCTGATTTACTGAAACAACTATTTTCAAAGAAAATATGTGAAGCATGATGTGAGATAGCACTGATGGGTTGTAAACAGCAACACCTGGACGTTTCGACCGAGGAGCCCATTTTAAAACTCCCCCCCACAAAACCCACAGGATCTCTGCGTTATCACCTCAAAATCTGACTGGCGATCATATGCTCCCCAGCTGCACTTTTCAAGGTTATTATAACTAATCATTAAAACCTGAAGCTTTCAGAGGATATCCTCTTCAGTCACCGCTCAGAAATCAGTTATCTTGACAGCCTGCTGAACTAAATCACATTCAATCTGACTGAGGGACAGGCTCTGCACAGCATCTGAGATCAGATAACAGTTGCTCTCTCACCAGCGTGGCCCAGAGCTTCTACATCTCTAAGCCCTGAGGGATCGAATAACAACTGCTCGGAGGCCAGCGTGGTCCACAAAGTCTCCACCTACTGGCCTGAGGGAGCAGCTTTCTACCAAGCAAGAGAGAAGCAGGAAGGAACTGGGTGCTTATGTCATTACCGACAGGGTAATTGCGCTGGAGTGCCATTGATGCTGAGAGCCTCTTAAGAGGTGTCAGGATTGATTTGGGTGCGGACGGGGCCCAGAGTCTGGCTCATGTGTGTTCTCACCTCGAGCTGACACGCCAAACGCATGTTCCCCCTCTGCCCCGGCCCCCAGGGGAGGCCATTAGCCATGCAGACATGGTAATGGTGTCATTTGAGCCAATCGAGTGTCAAATGAGAGTCAACGCCACAGCTAACTAGCCACCGGGCTATCATGCTTTAAGCTCCTTCGCCAGACACCTCTGTGTTACTTTTGGTAAGAGGAAAGTGTTTTTAAATGTACTGCCACTATAGCTTTTGGAGGAGAAAGTAGCTTACGCAAGGAAGTAAATCAACTAGAGCACGATGACAGAGGCGACAGCAAATGCTGTAAAGCAATTAATGTTTGTAATGAATACGGCGCTACAAAGCCAACAGTAATAAAGTATTATCAACAAGCACACTTTTGCCATGGACTATATTAAACCTGAGTTCATTCAATAACTTGTAAAATACTTGTATAGTGCTTGGCTTCACATCTTAGAATTGAAATGACCCCCAATGGCTTTTAGAAACATTTCCAGTAAGACAAGTCAAATGTATTTCTTACTTAAAAGTTTAGAGCCAGATTTAAACATGTTAATAAAGACTTGAAACAATCAAAGTAAGTGCTAAAGTCTGGCTATTCAAAAGATGCTAGAAATCAAAGGTTATCCTATTTTACATTATTTGCCTTCTTTGATCATTTGATATTTTATTTTTTGCTGAGGCAAATAATATTTTGGACCAATTGTGATGTGCTTATTCCTTTTTCAGAGGACAGAATAGGCACCGTCTCACCTTTCAGTAGTTTTGCAGCAGGTGTTTTGTCTCTGACAGCTAAAGAACACCTGCTGCAAAATCCCCGATTAAGGTGTTCCCAAAGTTTCCACATATTTGAAGGCAACAGTCCATCACAGAAGCAGCTTTCTATCCTAAAGCAAACTATAAGATTAGATTAGGTTGATTACAAATACAATTTTTTGCATATTTTAAATGCATGGCTCTCTATAACGCTATGAAAAGTTTACCAAAGTGACTGCAGATCATATTCATGAGGACATGATCAAGCTTCACTGCAATCGAGAGATCTGATTTAATTTACAGTTAGTCTTCTGGAGGTGCTAGAAGAAAAATCAAGGGATAACCAGAGTCAGTGCAATTCATTAGCTGGGAGCCATGAATGCCTGTACAAAGTTTTGTATCCATCCAGCCAATGGCAGATGAGATATTTCATTCTGGACCAAAGTGATAGAACTGTGGCCAGCTGGCCTAAGATCACTGCCGTCCCAAGAGTCTGACAGTGTCTGGCTCACATATTCTGAATTGAAGAAAAAAAAATTGAGACAAAAATATGAGTAACAGCAGACCTTAATTACCGTTTAACAAGAACACTAAACTCAATTAAAATAACACCCCATATCCTGCTTATCCAGAGCAAAGCTCCGTCGAGCACTGCTGTCCTCTTCTACTGGCTCTTCACGTCTCTCGCTTTCTGCCTCAATCTCACAGTTGCTGGATACCTGCTGATGACACACAGCAGACGCGGAAAAGGCTGGCCATTCTCTCCTCATGTTTTTACACCGACAGGCACCGCGCTTTTCGTACCGCACCGTCGCAAAGGTGACGAAAGCTTTCTTCATCCACGTCTGCCATATGCTAAATGCATTACGCACCATGTGTGTGTGACATTAACGCCAACAGCTAGAAGGTTACATACACTAAAAGGCCATGCTTTCACACTTGCAGTACCTTTCCGGGAATATGTGTTCATTTGTCTGTGTGTGTGTGGTACTGTCCACAGGGACAGAGATCATGTGCAAACAGACATGTGTCCGCACGTGTAGTCTATGCCTACATCAACATCAGTGAAGCTGCGGAGGTGTCCGTCCATATGAGTTTGACAGCTCACATCAAGTATCAATGCTGGTGGAAAGAACACTATCACCCAGCCTATCAAAAACAGTAACATGACTTCGATCCTATGCACAGGCTGCATTATTAAATGGAAAACAACTGGTCATTGGCACCACTTCATTCCAATCTTTTGAGGATAAGAAGAAATCAGTGATTGCTTTCCCACAGTTTAATAGAAAGTCTTATTCCAGGAAAATTTCCCTCTTCTCTCCAAAGTATTCCGCAGCACTGGAACAACTGCATACTGGGAAATGACAAATACTAGATTCATCATTTGACTGAGTGCAAGCTACAATGAAACTGCACCCTTAACGAAGAATGTGTAAAATGACACAAATGATAGCAGTGGGAGCAGATACAGAAAAGAGTCTGGGCTTGACTGTACACTAAAACAAAAGCATACGTATCATTTGTCCAGATTAAAGGCCGTAGATTTGGATGGTTTCAACTCACATTTAGACTGAACAAATTTCATCCAAAATGCACAAAGTGTGATCAAGATTTTTAAGACTCCGCTGTAGAAAACTGTCCGTCTCCTTCATGCATGCCCATTTAGGCAGAGCTACAATGCTGCTGAAATCCCATTCAATGTGTGTTCAAATCTGGAAACCTTCAACCTAAACTTTATCGTTGGGAAGAGCATAAAGTTGCAAGGAGTTGAATCTGGTGAGTAGGATGGATTTTTTTAAGCGCTGTGCACTAACACACGACACACGCCACAGTTCAGATCACACCTGAATGTTCTTCCTCAGACGCCTCGGGCCATGACAGCAGAACTCTGCTTCAACATATTGATGATGGAGGGGGAATAAACAGTGCAATTACAACTATATAAACTGATGTGAGACACACACAGTCTGAATGGGCCTCCAGCGCACTCTATCCAGGCAATTTCCTCGCATAAACCAGAGTATTTCCAGTACTGAGAACCTGTCTTCATCCAGACTATTTCCATTTCTGTGCTATACGTGAGGGCAACTACTGACAGTCCCAACCTGATATCCCCAACACTGTCCAGAATTTATGCTTTAGTTTCCTCCATTCAGTTGCATTGCTAAAGCATCTTATGTGATCTTAAAAAAACAAAAAAACAAGACAAAAGAATTAAAAACAGACCAGAGATTCATCATTATTATTATTACTATCAAGCATGTGTAGCTTCCAGCTAGGTTGATCCCACAGTCTTGCACTACTGGTGAAGGTTTTGGTTGAGCTGAATCTTGCAAAACAGTGCATTTCTCTTCTCAGATCTACTCTAGACCGCTTTTCAGAGCTCATACATCATATCAGAGCCTCAGTGTCCTGGAGTGGTCCACTGACATCTCTCTCACCGTGGGGCTGAGGAGGAGGTATGACAGTCACCGCCTTTTTAACATGCCAATTTCAACACGTCGAAAAACCACCTGTGGGAGCGTCGCCGCTTTCCCCGCTGTGAATTACCATCAGCTCTTTGTGGGCCAGCAAAGCACTCCAGATCTAACGGTGTCTGCGGAGCACAGAGATGGGCGCACGGGTGGAGGATTTTTCAAGGCACTCCCGCTGGGTGTCTTGCACATAGGATCCAGTGTTCTTATTCTGTCTTGGGCGCCCCTGGCACCCCATTAACACTAACATGCTGAAATACACTTTGACACAGAGACCCCCCCCCCCTCCATTCCCCAAATCTTTCTTCATCTTTTGCTCACTTAGGGACCTGTTAAAGCAGGCGACTGGCAGAGCTGCACTTCAGTGAGGTATCAAACAGGAAATGGGACTTACTGTATTGGCTCTCTCCCATCCTCACCCCTTTACTCTTAAAAGTATCTGCTTGTTTAGCCAACGTGGGAAAACACTATAGTTTGAAACACAGTATGACAACTGAGAAAACTCACACACATGAAAGCGTGAATTAATTAAATTAATAGAAGAAAACAAAACCGAACAGTTGATAAAGCAGGAGATGGAACAACAGAGAAAAAAATAATGGAGGAAGCAATGTGATTTAAAAAAAAAAGAAAAAGAATCCAAGTGTGACTATAGTCCAGTCAAAGGCATTTTTTTTCCCTTTTTCCCCCAACAAGTGGGTTAGAGGGGCAGCAGAAGAGAAGGCCCAAAAGGAGCGTTTGATTAAATCTGTGGTTGACGTGTGGGACAGGTGAGATTGATGAGGTTCCTCTGAGCTTCACACTGTGCGGAGAGCAGGGGTACAGGAACAGAACGCTGCAGTGTGGCAGGCCAGGGCTCGGGGCCCGCTTGCGCCGTGGGGTCCCTTGGCTGATTAATGGGACTGGAGGCCCTTCAAAAACAGCACTCCCCGCAGACAGGGCTCAACAGTGCTCCAAAAATAACCAGGCAGCAGAGGCAGCTCCGGCCTCCAGCCCTAAATGTCTGCAGCTTCTGAAGAAACCAGACTTCAGTACAGCCTGGGGGGAGATCATCAAGAGGACTGGTGCCTACTTAAGACAGGAAACTTGGATCTGGCTCATTAGAAACTAAACATTTAATGACTTTTCTAGTTTATGGGAAGTGACAAACACTGACAACTGATAGTGTATCAATGACAGTGTCCTGTTAGGTGCTGATATTATACACAACGTGTGAAAGATAGTCAATCCAAAGAAGCAAAAGCCTCACACTATTTAATGTTAAGGCCCACAATAAAACATTTTCCTAAAACAAATTTACACAATAGTCCTGAATATTTTAGACTTTTTCATCCACATTTCACATCTCAGCGTTTCCCACAGAACTGGATTTGATTTGTTGGTAGCAGACAGAGGACGGTTCATGCACAGGTGCACAATCACACTTTCTTAAAATAATGAAAAAACGGTGTTCTTCTGCAAATGTAAGTACACATACACATACTACATCCATCCATTTCCTACTGCTTATCCAACTCAGGGTCATAGGGGGCAAGAGCTTATCCCAGCTGTTATGGGGTGAGAGGGAGGGCACCAGTCTGTCACAGGGCTAACACATAGAAATGGACAACCATTCCTGTTCACCTTCACACTTACATGCAAACTGCACACGGACGGATTTAAAATAAAAACATATATTTAAAACTGTAAAAATCCTAAAATTAGCTGTCAAATCCACTTAATATAGATACACTATGATCAACAGAAAAAACAATTTTTTTCTTAAACATTTTTCAAAATTCTTTCAGACTGAACAGTATGCTGTGGTCCACAAACTTCAAGCACTAGAAATTCAAAGCAACTTTGTAGACTTATCAAATAATTAGGTAGCATGGCACTGTAGACAAGCTTTCACTTTAAATGCCTCTGCACAGACCAAGACCAACAACCAATCACCACAAACTGCTCAGCACAGAAATTCATTCAATACTACCGCTCCAAAAATTTACAAGTTGTCCTTCTCACAAAAAGAACTAATCAATCTAAACGCAGTATCGCTGACTACAGATGAGCTTAAGTTCAGGCCTAGAACTAAACCAGTTTGGCTACAAAATGATCCCATGAATAGCAGCTGTGCACAGCTGGAAAACTTAGTTTAGAATATAATTTTTTTTCCCTGTTAGATAAACACATTTATACCAGAGCTACTTACTTCCATGCTTTGGCTCTGCTCAAACTATTTGAAATAGCTTCATTAAACCATTTCCTTCCCCTTCAGTGTTGACAATGGATACATTTAATTTAATTTCACTTGCTGGAAACAAATGACTGACAGGAACTCAAAAAGAAAAACAGAAAAGAGTCACAAGACAGCAAAACTTGAGCCAGCGCACACGTCATAAATTTGACAATATGTAATTAAAGCAACACTTGAGGTGAACCTCCACCTCTGAAGAGTGCAGTCATTTCCTCCTCCAAAGGCTGCGTCTTTTGACTTGAGTGCTGTGCAAAAGGCAAAATATCAGATACTTGTTTGGTTTTAATTAGAAATGTCAAAAGGCACAACCTGAAACATGGGATAACTAGTAAGATTTGTCAGGTACCACTGTGGGCATGTCTGCGGAGTCACTGCAATACGATTTAGCTTTATGAATTTATACAAATACGCTGACATATGGGATTGCTTTGAGGAATGGGTAATGTGCACGGCATCTGAGTGAGGGCCCTAGCTGCAGAATGATTACGACAGACCTAATTACACAGAAGGGACTGCTGAGAATTAGCGGGCTTTTCTGACAGTTGAAAATAAATAGGGCAGTTAATGAACATCCTCAAAGGGGAGACTGTGTTTCCTCGCTCTCGAAGGCCCCTCCCGTGCAGTCTGGGAACAGCTCTAATGGTTTTAGCTGACACTCGAGTAAGTGAATGTGGAGTTGAGGAGAACAGAGAGGAAAATTAGAAGTCACTTCCTCTTTCCGGGAGCTGGGGGCTGACATGACTGATATCAACCAATAACAGGGCCACAGGCAGGAGATGCCTGGATGGGGAGTGACATATTTACAACTGATGTGAGGCTGGAGGAACGTATAATGTTGCAGGGTTATAGCTACAAATATTTCAGTGCTAACCAAACTCTGCAGTGATAAAACAAAGGCTAAAACAAAATTTGCAGTTTCTTAAATACAAAGTTTCTTTTTCAAAAATTTGATCAATTAAACTTTTTCTTTTTTGTTGTTTTTGAACAAAGATGATAACACTTGATGTCAACAGGAACAGAACATTTAGAAGACAAAACAAATCAGAAACACTTCTAAAAGCTAGCTTAAGATGATATATGCTATATTCAAAATGACTTAAGACTTGGTTTTTATTTAATAAGGACACATATTAACTAAAACAGCTAAACAGATGTCAAGGGTTTTGCCTGCTGGCTGTAAATATTTGAAGACATTTCTTTGGGCACAGGTAGCTTGTGGAGCTCCACCAATATACAAGCGGGCCAATATTACCAGTATCAGCATTTTTAACGGCCGATAAAAGAACATTTAGAAAGTAAAGAAGAGACGGGAGAAACGCCCTTTAACTATATTAAAACCTGCCTGTTAGTAGAGTCAAGTAGAGTCGGCCAGAGCATAAACGAGTAATCCACAATTTACCACGACTCATTCAAAGTTATTTGAATATTTTATATTTTGAATGTCATATTATCTTAGTAAGGACTCATAAATAACTATACATAATGTATTAAGAGAAATACGTTTCGTGTACCTGAAAAAAAGACAAGAAAAACCAGGAACAATAGTTTGGGTATCACCAAATACCTATAGTGGTCGTAAAAATCCAATATCCTTCCCTATTAAAAGCAAATATGTTTGGTACATCAGTGCATTCGGATCATCATTCTAATTGCAAAAACTGCCAGACATTACAGGCTTTAAAAAAAAATAAATAAATAAATAAATAAATAAATCACAGGCACTAGTGTCTTGTGGGTACCACTTCTGGCTACAGATTCAAAAATTCAACAAAGAAAAAATTCAAAAAATTTAGAGTGACACCATTTCTCATAGCACAACACAATAGCTTGTTATACTAGATCCTTTCCCTCTCCCTAAAAATAAAAACATATACTTGACTTATTCCAAAAGTTGGGAAAATCTTGTGTTACAGCAGCCAAAACTTTTACGCAACACAAAATAACGATCCACTTTGTTAAGTGACCTCCTTTCTACCACAGCTTCAGGGGGGTCCATTTGCCGATCACAGAGCCTTCCTGATCAGTTTATTCAGTTGGTGTCCTCGCACAGCTGCAATGCTGCTCCCCCAGAAGACCACAGCAAAGTACAATGCACTGGCCACAACTGACTGATGGAAAATCTCCATCATTTTGTTGCACATACTGAAGGACCTGAGCCTGCTCTTCCCCTTATAGTATACAGCCCCTGTGTTGATCTTCCAGTTCATCAGCATCCTGTCCCAGGACAGACACAGGCGGTGCAGCGTGCTCTTCCATCTGAAGACTGATGTGTAGGCACCAATCCAAAGCAATGACAACAACTGGAGTTATGAACTCAAGGCTTAAAAAAAAGGAAGTTCATCTGCAAAATATTTGTTCCACATCCCTGAAATAATTTAAAGATTGATACAGTAATCAAACAACAGGGTATACCCTTCACCTGCAACGCCTCTCCTCATCAAAAACAGCTGGGGGGAAAAAATGCATTTCTAAATCTGCCATCCAGGCAGTCAGAACTGCAAAAACACCACAAAAAACATTTAACCAGATTTTAATTTTGGATCTTGGTGTTGGCAAATTAATTGACGTTCCCTCTCTGATATTTGCAAACACACATTTACGGAGAATTCTAACTAGGAGACAAATATTTAAAAAGCAAACCACAGCCGACAAACATTTCTCTCCAAATCAAAAGCATCTGACAAATGGTCACACTCCATCTTTGTGTCAGTCCGTTGAGGCTCACTGACTTTTTACAGAGCAGAAAAACCTCTAAAAGAGCATCTTGTTTGACGCACATCACACCTCGGAGCATTGTGAGCATGCTCATGTTTGCACTCAGCCGTCCACATTTGGAGAAAATTAAAACAAATGAAAACCAACACTTCATTTCTGATGTTATTGCTGGTAATGAAGCACTGCTGTGATGCTTTCCGAGCCCCCCACTTTCCACCCCTTCCTCCCCTCTCGTCGCACACCTCTCCTGCCCCTCCAGAGACTTTGGCTTAACTAAATACAGACGAGATGGCAGTGAACGTGGATTCTGCATTACAGCTCGTACATCAACCAGCAGCAGAGCTTTGGGCAGATGGGTGAGGTTTTGAGGCGCACCGTAATGCCAGAACAACCCAATATTTAGCATTGTTGTTACACTGAAACAAACTGGTTGTTTTTATGTGTGCCAGGGGACTCGTTGTTTGCCTTAACACATCATTTACTTCTCAAGGGCAGCTGTACAATGATAGAAAACCCTGAGCTGACTTATATGAGGTGAGTTTCTTGAATCCACTGAACTAAAAAGGTACACTTAAGGAGGGCTACTGAGGATGTGATGTCACATGCCAGACTAGGAAAATAAAGTGCACGAAACAAACTCAAGTCAGAAAAGCCACAAATGAAAGAACACATTCATTTCATGTGATGATATGCCGGACATGAGTAAAGCCATGTTTGCTTTAAATCCATCCATCCGTTTTTTTCCGCTTACCCAATTCAGAGTTGTTGGGGGGCTGAGCCCTATCCCAGCTGCCATAGGGCGAGAGGCACAGTACACCTGGACAGATTGCCAGTGTGTCGCAGGGTTAATACAGAGAGACAGACAACCATTCACTGTCACATTCACACTCGAGGGCAATTTAGAATTGTTACTAATCTGTATTTTAAATCTTTACATAAACTTCCTGGTTTGTGGCTATAGTCTGATTCAGTCTGGGTAGTATTTACCAATCATATCTGAACCAGAAATGGGCACATGCAGATAAACAGTCCATGTAGAAAGCATAAATCAAAATGCAATCTCAAAAGCTTCAGCAATTGTTATATGATAGTTTAGCTTTTATTCATTAATAGTACCTGAAAACATTTTCTACAGACAAACTAAATGCAGCTGTAATTAATAATCAATTTCCTGTTGATTGTTTGCATACATTTAACCTTTTTATAAAGCTTCAAAAAGTAACAAAATACTTTGAACGGTCTGTTTAACACCAATAAAATAAACTAATCCTAAAAACAATGTTCTTCCTTCGCATATTTGCTAAAGATTAGCAGCATTTCACCAATCTGCAAAAGCAAGAGCATTGGATGATTGAATTCTTGCACAGAAAAACAATAAACAAAAAGAGGTGTAATTAGATGTTCCAGGTTCAAAACAGATAACAAAATTTTCCCACATGGTCAGAAGTTAGCCAGTTATAGCCACACCATGCATCATTTAAATCGCCTTAGACTGGCTTCCAGAATTTGATGTGAAATTGTACAACTAGATGAGTTAACTAAACTAAATTTTACAAAAATAATAAACATGAATTATTTAGCTGAATCAATTGTTTAGTCCCATGGAAAATTCTTAGAGACTTTCAATTTCCATTTCAATAGTTTAAAGATTTAGCGTTTGTATGCATCCTGTGCATGCACAATATATATCCTCATTAAAACAAGGCTGCTGGCTTGTGCCACTGAGATTATGTATTTTCAGGGGAAAGAACTTGAATTTCATACCATCTATCTCTGTTTTCATCCTTCAATGAGATTTACGTCTTGTGCTTTACAGTGCAACCAAAAAAAAACCCAACAAAAAACAAACTGATATGACCAGGGAAAATAATGTTTTTTTCTTTTGAGATGACTAAAAGACTTTTGCATAAGAACAAACACAACAGTTCCTATCATAGGTTGGGTATAATTTTATCATCATGTCAAAATAAGTGTCAGTACTTTTTAAATTTTTTTAAATTTGAAAAAAAAATTAATAACAGCATAATCACCCTTATTCAGCATGGATGAGAGTGATTTAAGAGGATATTTTAAAGAAGCTATCAAAGGAAAAGTGGCCAAAGCTAAAGCTAACCAGATCTGAGTATATGCGTATGTGTGTATGCAGACAGTTACAGTTCTTAGAAAAAAATATTGGAATTAGCAAAAATCAATAGCCTTAAAAAAAAAATCTGAACTCATACTTGGTGAAGCAAACTGCAATTGGTGCATCTCTAATCCCAAAACTCTAAACTACAGTAAGTATGCCACAGTTCTCAGTGCATCAGTGTTACACGCAGTACTTAAAAAAAGAAGAAGTCATTTAGCAAACGCTCTTCATTTATTCAGACAAATATCTAATCAGAAAAGTAGGAATCTGACCGTTTAATGCCAGATTTTGATCCTTCATTTTCAGTTTTTGTAAATAATTGCTTTAGTTAAATGAAGCCAAATATATTTACAGAAGAAAAATAAAAACGCTGCATCAGGGTGATGTGCGGGTTCTGATGAGCTTACTGCAAAATGAGAAACTTATTTTAACAGGAAGAAAAAAGAAATAAGTAGCACCTGACCCGGAAATATAACATGCGTGAGGACGGAAATAATTATGATAGCGATATGATCTAACATGAGTCTGTGTCGCCTATTCGATGCATTATTAAAAGGTGAATTTTCTTTTATCTGCGAAAGCATGAAATCACACATATTATTTCATGCATGCGCATTCTGGGATCAATAATGTTATTGTGCGAGGCTGAGCAGCCGGTCAGCGGTCTGAGCCGATAGCGCTCCCAGCACACCGCAGGTTTACTGCCCTTGCGAGCCCATTAAACAGCAGTTAGTTAGTGCAGTCATTTATTAGCTGACCTTCTATCAGTTCTGATCACGAAATAAACGCCGACACTGTGACAGGACCACTACAAACTTTTCTAAGAACAGCGATTAATGAATATGAATTTTTCACCCACGAAGTCTATGAATGAATAAAACAGTTTTCTCGCAAAGCATACCTTGTTTTCTGGACAAATTCCTATGCAAAGCGACCTTTTCAGCGAGTTTAACTTCTGAATGAATCTGAGGAGATGCTTTAAGTTATTCCGCACGGGGAGCGCCATCTTTCATTGGAACTTGCAACTACGGCGGCTCTGAAAGGACAAAAGCGACAGACGTATTTTAGAATCAGGAGCTCCAATCCCAGCATTTATATAGCTCTAATTCACAACAGTCCCCTCATGGGGCTTTATATTGTAAGGTAAAGACCATACAAGGAACAAGGAGCACAAAACTAAAGAAACAAAATCAGAAAGACACACTCAACCATGAGGAGAAGGACATGTCAATGAACTATGACAAGCTGAGGGAATAAATACACAAGATGATGAGGGCAAAAAGGTGACGCCTGGGAGGATAGCTGAACCTAATTGAGCAAATTTGACAAAGGATGTAAAGCTAACTACAAAGCACACTAGACAAAAGACTAACAGAATAAAATAGGAAGTAACTGGACACCGGAACAGAAACACATAGGACACAGAGAACATGGGTACGCAGGACAAAACAAACTCAGGGAAATAACTATAATTACAAATTACAAAAAGAGACAGAATGAATACTGAGAGTAAAATCATGATGAGAAATAAGCTAGAATACAAAACTCAAAATGGCCAAAACCAAGAACACACTAAGCAAAAAGATACAGAGGTGAAAAATCTAAACCATAAGCTAAGTAAGAAACAGCCTGAAAATATTTAACAATAACAGAATTTGAATGACCAGAAACACAAAAACTGGGCAAAAGCCCCAGGACCATGACAGCAATTTTAAAGAGAAACCCCAGCAATCACATGACCCTGTATGAGCAAATACATGGTGACAGTGGGAAGCAAAAACTCCCTTTCAACAGGAAGAAACCCCTGGCAGAAGCAGGCTCAGGGAGAAGGCAGCTATCTGCCACACATGGCTGCGGTTAAAGTCATAATCGTAATACTTAAGTAATACTAGGCCTATAAAATATAGTTAAAGAAGGCATATCTAAAGAAAAAAAAGGGGAGTAGAAGAAAAAAGCAGTACAAAATAGAAATATTTAAATGAAGTTTAGTAAATTAAAACTCAACTTTACCAAAGTAGTTGAGCAAATATACTCAGTTACATTTGATCACAAGTTATACTGTATCCATGGTCTGATCCAATGGCATTGGACACTCAGTCCCACGATGCTGGTGGGGGAGGGGGATGTGCATATGTCCATCACTGAGTACTGGCTGCAGGTTCTTCCACAGAACAGTGGCCAAGTTAGGAGGACCCAAAATGTTTACAATTAAATAAACTACATTAAAAATGTAAGCATATGTATAAATAGAGAAGAGATGTAACCATGGAATTTCCCACTACAGAGATCATTATTGTCTTATTTCATGCTGGGTTTTTTTAAACATTTTTTTATTTAAATTCCAGCAGTTTTTAATCTCAAAACATCCTCTTTCCACCATCTGTTTTTGTTTCACTTTTTTAAAAACAGTTTTATTTCCTAACACCACTTTTCATTACTAAATGTTTGTCTGTCAGCCCAAAAAAAAGCAAAAAGCAGGAATTTATGTAATTAGTTGTTGGTTTGATGTGAATAAGTTCAATTACTTAACAGATCAAGAATCTCTCATTAAAAACACACACACACACTAAAAACTGGAGTTTTCCTTAAGTTTGCTTCAGTTTACTCTTTTGTCTTTCTTTCCTTTCCTTTTCTTTCCTTTACACTTTTGGTTGTTATTATCAATGTGTGTGAGTTTCATAAATCAGACTGTGCTCTGCATCACTGAGAAGTCTAATGACACTGTCAGGACTTTGTTTTTTTCATTGGGCCTCATTTTTGACAGTAAAACCTTTATCAACATAATTCTATAAAATCAAATGCAGAGAGACTCATTAGCTCTTAGCGCTAATAAAATAGAGATCTCACAGAAACAAAACAAAAAACAAACAATATTACAGTCACATCTCTGCACAATAGCTCAAAAAAGTCAGTCAGTGAGACTTCCAGTTGAGAACAACATAGGACCTTCTCGCCTATGTGCACCAGCTGCCCGCGCTGAGCAATGTGCATGTCTGTGCCTGTGCAGCCTATGGAAGAGAAAGATATGCAGTTACACATTTTCCCACCACCACATATACAGCAGGCTATCGAAATCTGACAGACATATGTGGTTTCCTCATTGTCTGACATCTCTATGTTAATTGGGTGCTGTTGTGTCTGCCTGCTTCCTTAACAACTGAAGGGAGCAGCTGCAGAACTCCTCTATAGCCTCCCCTCATTACAAAGTGGTGATACACATACTATAAGTGATTATTCTACACGCTGGCTAAGGTTACATTACATGTTTGCAGGGCACACTGGCTGCTCATAGTCCCTGTTTCTCAAACATCTGCTCTTGATTTTTCCCCCCATCCACCTTTTGCATCTGGTTGCATTTGCAGCACAAAATACAGACTGTGGATCATTCCATATTCATTATTATTTCCCGAGGCGCTGAGGCCGAGCTCTTTGGTGCATCAGATTTTATGGACCTGGGTCGGTATGTTCTCTCATGCCTGGGTGATGGGAGATCTGGTTTGGTGGAGCAAACAGTGAGATGAGTTTGTATGCCTGCTGGTGTGTGTGTGTGTTCGTGTGTGTGTGTGTGCGTGTGTGCGTGTGTGTGTGCAGAAACCTTCAGCTCCTGTTTCACGGCCACCCAGAAGAGGTCGGTCCTCTCTTCCTTCTCTCTGCCTCCTCCACTTTTATTTTATTTTTTTCTAAAAGCAAGACGTTCCCCTGCTTTCTTGCTTCTCTGACTCTCATAAATAAATTATCTGGCTAAAACCACATGTAGAGCCAATCAGCTTATTAGAGACAAACTGACACATTTAATTCCTGCTGAAGTCACCAACAATAAATCACACACAGCATAGTGTTTTAAGGCCCAATTAACCTATTCTGGGTCCCTGGGGGTAAAAAAAAAAGAGCTACCTACTTCCACATTTGCTGTGTGGTAATTTGACAGTTTAGCAAGTAAATAAAAATCTGAAATAGCACAAATCATTAAACTGGGCAACTGCCCCCAGCCTGGATGCTAAAGCTGGGCTGACGTTTGGGACCCTCCTCAGGTCACATGCTGATGCAGATACCCCTTCTGTGATCTGCTTTGTAATGTGCTTTAGAACAAAGCATCAGCTGACAACCTGCTGCTTTCTGTGGCACAGAGGGCTTTTAATAATGTAATAGTTACATTTCATTAAACAATTTCAATGAAAACAGGCACAATGAAAAGAGAATAGCTATCATGACATATTTATAAAAAAAACGGAATTCCGATGATTTAAACAAATAAGACAAAACAATTATAAATGTAAAAGATCATTAAACAAGTCCAGTTTAAAGCCATTGTATGTTTATTAAAACATATAGTTTTGCCTAAAAAGAAATGCAAAGATAAGAGTGAAAAAAATGTTAATACTGCACTTTCACCCTATGGACACCCTCTGATTTTATAATTTTGCTTATACTGTTTTTGAATGAATATTTAAAAAGTAAATAATTATTAAGTGGCACAGACTAGAGGCTCACTGTCTGACTGCCGCCAGAGTTCCTGCTTCAACTCGGCCTCAGACAAGTTGGATCTGTAGCATCTGTTTGATAATAACACATTTTTGAATACTAATCATTGATCATGCAACCCACAAATATTAATCACTTCATAGTATGTTTAGTAAATGTGGTAATTTTGTGTCTATGAATAAAAAAAATTGTCCATCACTTAAAGCAGAGAAAAAGTGAAAAAGAGACTCTGTGGTCTGATCTCCGGAAGGGAAGCTCTCCAGGTGACGAGTGAGGATTTTGTGCTTTCATCACAAATCATCACGATTCAGTTTTCATTTTTGCCTGCACCTCCTGCTGTTGCTGGTCTTCTGTCGTCTTAACTCCACATCTTAAATCATTTCTCTTTTTTCTTTTTTTTTTGCTCTCCTTCTCCCCATCTTCCTTCACCTCCCTGATTTCTCCCTCTTTATACTCGTGTCTCTTTCAGTAAAGGCCATGCCTGTAAGCAGACTCTTACGGATATATACAGCATCCATTCATACGGAACTTGTAAATACTCATAAATTGTATAGTGTCTATCACACACACACACACACATCTAGCACACACACTCCTCGCACTCTGCAGCAGCCACCCTGAGATGAGGAAAGATGTTGGTAGGAAAGTCCGGCTGGTGGCAACCGACTCTCCACCTGTAATAATACAGCAGGGCAAGTCATGATTGGAGGGTGGTGGGCTGCTGAGTGAGAGGCCAAAGATATGTGTGTGTGTATGTGTGTGTTCTCTGGGCTCGGGATCCTGACGCTGAAAGACAGGATCTCCCCTCTGACATTATAGGTATTTAGAGTCCACAGGATGTCCACCACCCAAGTGGATGGATGGATGGAAGGATGGATGGATAGACAACTAGAGAAATGGAAAACACACTGACAAAAAAAAGCTGCAAGAGCTGAACAGGCAGACACATTAGGGATGGATCACTATTTGGCAGAATTACAAGGAAATAAAATAAAAGAGTATCTAGATGGATGAGAATCAGCTACAGCATGGGCTGAACGCTGGAATGATAGAATTTGGCTGAAGGGATAATAATAATAATAATAACAAAGCACAATAATAAGAAGCACAGGGAATGTGTCAGTGATTGAAATGTCGGCCTGACCGCACACAGCCTGCAGCGTCCTTCCCTCACCAGTTCAGACTGGGAAGCCTCGGCAAGCATAATAAACATTCAGGACAAAGTATTTTGTGTAAAGCAATGTTTGCTTCCCTGAGGAGGATCTGGATTTCATTACCATTCTGTGTGACTGTGCATATGAGAAAGAGGGAGCATTTTCTCTCTCTCTCTCTTTCTCTCTCTCTCTCTCTTTCTCTCTCTCTCTCTCTTTCTCTCTCTATACAGTGGTACCCCACACACACACACACACACAATTTTTTTGGAGAGTAAACTATCAACACTTTTCCACAAGGCTGATAAGGTTATTTAACAGACTGCTGTCGCTCATAAAAAGCATTTAAGAGTAACACCTCACAAAGTTATTCTGACTGTCAAACTTAGTTTTGTCAGATTATAAGAAAAAGTGACTGAATTCAGCTTTGATCAAAGAACACAGAAACCATTCCTGAAGAACAACACACAACGGAGAAAGAGACATCCGTGCAACAGGGAATATGAAAACATAATGAACTTTTGAAAAGTTAAAATCTGGCATATCCCACACATGAAGAGAACACATAAAAAAATCTAGAATAGGGAAGCAGAGTAAAATGTTCTGAATACTGACGCTCACTTAAATAGGGTACCAGCTTTAAAGCTATGCTGACAAAACACTCACTAGTCACAAAATCAGTGAGGAAATGATATTTGAAAAACACTGAAAGGAACTGTCATATTTACAGCTACAATTCACCTTCAAAGTATAAATGGCAACATTTATGTTTTCAATAATATTATTGTCATCCCTGTTTATTCTTTAATTTGGTTTGATTGCTACACCCCTGAATTGGGAGACCTCTCTGTGTCCTGTCAGCCAGTGTGTGTGTGTGTGTGTGTGTGTGTGTGTGTGTGTCGAGGTCCCACAGGGAGGCAGTCTGTTTCAGCACCTTTTCTCACTGCCTGTTGTAGCGTTGACAGGACAGGAGCGGGGGGGCAGACAGGGTGAAACACAGAGCCGAATGAGATCAAAGGCCACCTCCTCAGCTTCTGTGTGATTATTGTCAGTATGATTATTAATAGAATTTTTATTTTTCTTAATCTGGTTTCAAATAAACATTTAGAGTATTGAATTATGTCATTCAGGACAACGGAAGGAGTTGGAAACAGACTTTGTGCTAATAAAATAAAGGTTCATCATATTGTTGTCTTTTGAGTTTGATCAATAAAGTGTGACAGTAAGGCAGAGCAGGAGGTGGGAGGTTTTTTTTGTCAAGCCAAAATCTAAACAACCTGAACTAATGTTTAATTTGAGTATCTCAGACTCTAAACTAAACCATGTTCATATGTGAGTTGTGCCTGAGCTCATCACAAACCTGTGCTGTCGCAGAATTAGTATTAATGAATTCTAATTCTGATGTGAGAGCAAAAATGAATTTCAATATGTTGTAAAGCTCAAAGCTTCTGTTTGCAAGGAGCATCCACTCATAAGAAAGCTGGCTTAGAAGAAAAGTGGCCTTAAAGAGAGAGAGGAAGTAAAACAGACACAGGATGAACTTATGGGCGCCCCCAGGGACCAGGTTTGAAAAATGAAGGTTTGTTTTTAAGTGTGGATCATGCAAAACTGCTCTAGTAGTATCTAAGTACTGTATAGTAGTATCTTTAGTAGTATCTAAGCATAAAATCATGTAACTGAAAAGAAACATAAGGTCTCCCTTATAAATATATTAAAATAAATAAATAAATAACCACAAGTTAAGGTACTTGTACTTTATTTGAATTTTCTGCTACTTCATATCACAAATACGGAGGAAGTAAAGATTTTTTTTACTTTCATTTTTATTTGACAGCTTTACTCCTTAGTTTGCAGGTACACTAATAGTAAAATAATACAGCTATAATAACAGGAAGAAAAACAATCTATTATTATTATTGATTATTGCAATTTAAGATAGGTCTATTATTCTTGCAGGGCAAACTTGCACCCGTGTAAGAAAAAAATAAGCTTATATGCTCCAGTATCTATAAGATACAGTAGCATACATTATCCTGCAACTGATGATACAACAAAGTATTTCGGCACTGTAGTGTTGCTACTTTTACTTCGCTGCAGCTGGGTGGCATTTCACAAACAATTTGCTATATTCTCTCAATAATCCAACAAACAAGTTTTCTCGTCCTCAAAAATACTCCCTGTGTATCGAGTATGCAGATTACTCTGATTGATGGCTTTGCTCATTTTAATCTTCTTTGAAACAGCACAATTTGTATAACAAATAAATCACAATAAATCGATCAATCAATTCTTAATGAACCCATATTTAACATTCCTGAATTAAAAACAAATTTCATGAGCCCTTTTCGTAAATGCTTCTCAAAATTATAGCCACATTTCCCATATGGCGTTTGCTTCCTCTCATATGGAAGATGTTCCTCCCCTTAACAGTGATCATAGCCAAGTGGCACAAAATAAAAGTCACAACAAAAAGCATCTGCTTGGTGTGAATGCTCAGCATTTCAGGAGGTATGCATTCATGTAGATATTCATACTTTGTGCCATTAAAGTTCTACTTCAAGGCAATTATTAGTTATTTCACACAATTTAAAAAAAGTGTAACTGAGACCTTTGTAGTTTTAGCCGCTCTCTGTCATTTTTTTTTTTTTTGAGTTTGTAAGAGTCTGACAAAGCTGTATTTGAA
>VUQK01019401.1:3026-15753 GCA_015106715.1 Bujurquina vittata
TACTGTATTTCCTTTCTTTAGGCAAAAAAAATCCATTTTGTTTTTTTTTTTTTTAAGTGCAATAATAGAATTTCTTATAGCTGCCTGAAGCACATCCATTCTAAATGAGTCTGTCTGCTGCAGATGCTCTTGGCAAGTAATGTGGGGGTATTAAACAGAGTATTACTTGAGTCCTCAGAGGTCTAACCTAGGTCCCAGAAATTCACATTTTGTTTGCGTATGTGTATGTGTGTCCAAACTCACGTGTGGTATGTATTTTCAAGTTTGGGATATTCATCTGTATATGAGCAGAGCTCCCTGCCACATGTCTCTCAGGTGTCCTGTCTCTCAGCATAAACCAGGCAAAGGTTTAATGCAAATTACCAATCCTAAACAGCCAAGCGTAACAACATAAATATGTATCATGCAGTAGTATGCCTTTGAAGAGACGGTGCACAGCCTATGAGTTGAAAAAGTAGAGGAGGGGAAAAAAAAACAATGTGATGGAATGCTAGTATATATTTCTGTGAAACGGGCCAGGGGTGTTTATATGGTTTCCATGCAGCATGACCATGGCTATTAGTTTCTGGTTGCTACTAAGGGGCAGACCACAAGAGCTATTAAAAAGGAAGTGGGCCAATTAATTTAAGCTGGATATAGGATCCAGTTGCAGTCAAAACACAACAGGAAAAAAAACACACTGAGGGGGAAGGACTAAAAAAAGAAATGCATAGAAGGCATGTCTTCATTTTAGGGAGATTGAAGCATGTTTTATTCAGCTTGTTTCAGCAAGACTGTGAAAAAAGAGAGTGCTTAGATTAACATAATGGAGCTTCCTATCAGATCCCATGAGTCTCTTGTGTTTACAGTCATTGAAGGAATGACAGCAAGCAGCAAGAATGAAAGATTGCTGCTACAAGGATTTCCAAGACAAGGAAATAACTGAAATTCCAAGTTATATCCCCCCTTGTAGACAGGATCTATTATCCTCATAATGCAGAGGAAACTGTTGAAACGGTCATATGATTCAATAAAGAAATAATAAGAAGTTTGTTTTCCCAATCTCTGCATATAATCTAGGTCACAATTGAATGGCTCATCCCCGCGCAGAAAGTAAATCCACCCAACGATTGTGGAAGGCAGTATCCTGCTGTTTACAACAGGGCCGGGTCGATATCCACGGGAGGCATTCAAATAAACAAACCATAAATGCCGGTGCTTTTGCTGGCCTCCAAGATTATGGCTGTAACAATGATTAATTTTAACAACCTGAGCTAATTGTCTCCGAAACGTTAGTTAACAGCAAATATGATCTAGCCGTGGGTGCTTTTCTCTTCTGTAATGAAGAATAATGAGCAATGGAATTACTCCTGGCACCATTTTTTTTTTCTGTCAGAGATCTGTAGAGAGCACAGAGGCCAGCAGGATGTTAGTCCGGGAATGAAGAGATCGACTCTGTCAGTCTGCGTGTCTGTCTGGAAGGAAGGAAAAGAGCAAGGAAGGAATAGAGACTTGTGTTTGGCTTGAAATCAAATCTGAACTTCTTGATGAATGTGAGGGAGTTAGCCTATTGCCTGTGTGTTTTTCATCAGCCTCGTTTCTTTACAATGCCCTGCTCTTTGCTGCTCGCGGGCGGTGTGTCACATCTCGCCCTCTCAGGAGGTATCCCATGAAGCAGCAGCATTCTCTGTTACGATGGATACTGATACTGTCCTCTCTACCCTCCTCCTCCTTAAACTCCTACCCCTCATCTTCTCTCTGTTTACTGCCAACCCTCTTTATCTCTCTCTCTATTTCTCTGCTCTTTCCTGTGTGCCTGTGCACATAGAAATGTATAACACCAGTACCGCTGTAGAAAGCAGCTTGGCCTCGAGCTGTGTCTGTGATTCGCCTTCAATCTTAGCTGTGTGCTGGAACTCCACCTGAGGCTGGAGATGAGACCTCTCCACAAGTGGCAGAAGCTTAAACACCCTCTTTTATCTACACTATCTCTCCCCTAGTGAAGTGAGGAAGAGCAGTGGGAGAGGAAGGACCGACCTGATCCCCTCTAGCTCTACTCAGACAGAAATGTTTAGATAAAGTGCGCCGTGTTTATGTGGAGGAGGAGATCTTCAACACATTCAGACAGCACACAGCATCTTCCACACGTCTTTATGATTGCATACCTTGTGAAAAGATATCAAATCAATCTAAAATGTTTCGCTTTTTTGTGTTGCTTTCAGCTGTACACACACTACCATGAGTACAGAATAGACTCTTTGTTCTTCCTACTCACTTTCTCTACTTTTTGCTCTTTTCCCATAGTCTGTAGGAGGAATGCACAGCACTGGTAGGGCCAATATGGACTTGGAGGAAATTTGTGTTATCACATTCCACCAAGGTGCAAAAAGACCCTGACCTTTAACATAATCGCTCTAACCTAAGCAGGATCTGACACAGCACAAGCACATCCATATTCTCCTCTGCGTGCAGTCTGCAGGGACGTTGCAAGAGTCAATAGATATACTCAAGTTATTAAGGCGTTAGATTGAATATGTGCGTCACACACGGGATGCAGTTAAGTTGGGGTCACCTACATAGAAGTGAAATACAATCCCACACATGCAACTTTGTTAGTGAAATTGTTTATATTAATCCTGAGTTTCTTGAGAGAGGTAGTTGGCGGTGTTTTCTCAGTTCATTCCAACATATACAGTACAGAGGGACCAGTTCAGGTACCCTTTTAAACAGTGAAACCAAGTAAACCACAAGCCTTGACATGGTCTGGCTTTCCCTCCACATTCCTGTGTAAAAGGTTTTATAATCTGCGTGTGATGGGAAGGGGAGATTCTCTTTTTTGTCGTTATCGGCAGATTTACAAAACTCACACCTCATTCCTTTATGGGCAGTTAGATTTCTAGCTTATTGTGTTTTTTTTCGTAATCAGAGCAGCAACAGTTGTCAACCAAATGGAGAGAAAGTGAAAGCTTGAGGGGGGGAAAAGGGGGTTTAATGAATCAAAAATATGCTGTTATTTTCCAAAGATTTATTCTTTCCACAGTCTGTATTTCTCTTTGATTGCCCTGTAGCCTTTCAGAAGACCTCATTCATCCCAGTCATATTTTCAGTATGGATCTTTGAAAGTGGATCATTTCACCCTAAACTTCATTGTTCCTTTAGGGAATGTTGCTGGCAATTATACACAGTTTTAGTAAAGCAAATCTAGTTAGTTTGTTGGCTCATAGTGGTGGGTAGTGTACTTCTGCTGAACAATAGCTACACTCCATATGACTCACACAGCACACTTCTCTGCTTGGCCCTGTTTGCAGAGATGTGCTGGAGAGGGTCGTTGAACTTGAGGACGAACCTTGAGGAACGTTCAGAAGTGGAAGCTGCTTCACTGTGCTTTAGAAAAATTGCAGAAGTTGAACTGTGTGATGTGGTTCAATGGTACTTGCAGTTACTTGGCTTTAAATGAATGATGAAGGTCTTTACTTACAGTAGCAGCTCCAATGATTCTCAGGCTTCCAGGCCATACACAAATAGTCTAGTGTTCAAACTCATTTGTGAGCAATTTTGACCACGTGTCAACATAAAACAAAACATTGCCTGTCTTGTATTATAGGAGTGTTAATGAATTGTTAAATTATAATTTTCATCCATGCAGATTGGCTAATATCCCACATATAATCAAGCAGAACCCTCCATCAAAGAAAATTGAAGCTAGTGGAGAAAAGTGCAGTGTGGGAGTGCCACTTTAGGTAGAAACAGAGCGAGTCAATACCCATAGACAAGTGTTTTCCTTTTTTTCCACCCTCAAAAGCTAATTTACCCCATCAATTGGGGAGGGGACTACCACGAAAATGTTACAACCAGCCTAATCAGACACTTCAATCACCCTCACCCAGCTGAACATGGACATTTTAAAGAAGAAGGTAAAGTGGCTAAAGCTGAAGATGTATCCAGAGCTCAGAACCCGCTGCAAGACAGCAGCCTCAGTATGAGCAGTCAAAGGATCAAAGCACTTATGAGGAATAGAGAAAGGGGGCAATGTCCCGTCATCTGAATAAGTTAAAAACATACTGGAAAATAATAGAAGTACCTGACATTTGCTTGGTTATTGTACCTACTTTTATTTGGTAAAGTGAAACATGTCAGGTAAAGGTGGGTATGCAGCAGCTTGTTTCCAGTCATTTGTAACTTTTTCCAGTAGCAGAGCACTTTACCTTCAGCTGATTCAATGAATGAAGATCCTGTAACTTACCAGCTTACTAATTCTAATATTTTTTAAGTTATTGTATGTGCTGCCAATTATAGTTCTTAAAAAAAAAATTGGAATCAGTAAGTCACACTTAGGGAAGAAATCAGAATTGGTTAAGAAAGTTGCAATTGCTGTATGTAACAAAAATATGCTTCTGTCAGTTAAACTGTATCAAAAATTATTACAACCAGGCTACAATACCTCACTGCTTTGAGGGAAGTTCCTTTGGACAAGACACTGAACTCAAAGCTGCTTCTGGTGTGTGAATGCAAAACCCATCATATTAGTATTAGAAGCACTTAGAATAACACTAAGGTGAGAAAAGGGAACAGCATTTACTATTTGCTTTGTGTTACCCTAACACACTTCATTTGATGAGTCAAATAGAACTGTTATCTTGAAAATAGAAGTAAGAGTTCTTAATTTTCACTTTAATAAGGTGGCTCCTTTTTGGTGTGGATCATATGAATGTGTGTTGCCATGCAACGTTTAATTAATTTTGATCACCTCAGGATATTGTGCTTCCACTTCTCTTTAAAGCCATTCACTAAATGACCATTTTTAGGTAAAATCTCTCACTCTGTTTATCTCTCTTTCTTGCCCTTCACTCTTCCTCTGCCTTTGGTCATTAACATTGTTATCTTTGGAAAAACACGGAGCCTCTGTAGAATGTTTCTCTCATTTTAAACCTCTTGAGAATGCAATAAAAGGAGGACTTAGCTGAATCCATTCTCAGTCTCTAGTATGGAAGGATTATGTCAGTCTGACTTTGTTGTGTCTTGTTACTTCTGCAGTTGTCTCCAATTATTCTTTAGATGTAATAATGTTCCATTTTCACATGTTTTGGCCTAAGCTGATCAATTTAATAGCAGGCTTTCATCTCTTAATGGCAGATAATATTGACAGATTTTCATAATGATCTTGGTCATTTACACAGAATTGTGGACTTTTGCTTCCATTAATCTGTTCACATTTGCACAGGAACACTAATGAGTGAAAGGTTATTTAGCAGTATGCATAATTTATTTGAGTTATACAAGCTGAATTATTTTCTCAGTCATCAATGTCTTGTCTGTAAAAGCCAAGTTGACCCAACAGTTTATGACAGTTATTATAATACCCGTCTTGTAACTGTGAAGAACATGAGGCTTCCTACAGTTATGCAAATAGCTGACAATTGTTACCAATTATCCTCCTCATCAGTTATAGTCACTTGCAGAAATATTGCATGAGTCGAGTAAAGTGCTACCTGTGTCCAGTTAATTGAAATTTTACATTGCTATTGTTAATAATAATGTCAACAATAATGTAATTAATTAATAATTAATAAGTACTTTATTTTGGTCCGTATAAATCAAACTTCAGCTATCAAATTCTGAATGTGTTTATGGAGGTTTATTTGCATTATTCATAGCATTATTTTTATTACGAACAAAAACTTGCCCTGTGGGTGGTTTTTGCCAGGCGTTCATCAAACTTGGTAGTTACAGTCGAGAACTTTAAGGAAAACATTGAATTCCTAACAATTTGGAACCATTAGAAATACAATATGAACTTATAAGAAAAGACAAAATGGCAATGGCCCCCATGCTGTATGTGGTATAGCTCATATCATTGTCAGCTATTTATGTTGATTGTTATACATATGCTTAATTACTACTAAATTACTACTAAATATGATTTTGCGAAGTGTTTAAAACTACACGTTTACACAAAGGGCACTTTCAAAATTTTACTTTATATCAGATACTTTAACCCTCATAGTAATATTAATAACAGGGGCTTTTAATTGTAAACATAGAAATTAAAATGGAAATGATTGAAAAGGCAAGGCACTACTTAAAAGGAATGAACTGGTACACCTGCTGTCTGCAGTAACTACTCATGAGTCTTCGGGTCGAATCCCGGCCAGGGCATGCATCCAGTAGGATGACCCAACCCCCCCAATTCTACCCAAGCCTAATATGAGGTATGAGATACCAGTGATGTGCCGGCTCGGACATCACTGGATTAACAAGATCCACATCAGGTTTTGAGAAATACCATAAGAATGCGACATAAGTGGATACAAGATGAGAATTGCGAACTGTTGGAATGCTACTACACATGTAATTCCAGTGAGAGGGGTTACATAAAGAGGATGTGGGACCTATGGATTTTTTGATACCCAACATCCAGACTGACATTGAAACAACTCATAGCTCAGTGTTCCAATATCTGCAAGAAGCAACTGCTATCACAGCTACAGATTGATGAGGTCCAACAAAGAAGTGAAAGTCTACTGGAAGATGTGAATTCATAAATATATATATATATGCATTCAAATCTTGTGTGTGTATTTGTGTATATATGTATCCATCCATGTGAGTATAATAAAAAAAAAAAATCACAATATTTGCATGACAATATGTAGAGATAATCATTTTTGACACACTTGTTTGTCCCTGGTCTGCATTGTCATCAACATGGGCTGTTGTCAGATTGTTTACTCCTGAAGAAATAACTGACAGCCTCAATACCCCAATCTGCCTCTCAGGGCTTTAAACATGCCGTGTATTGGATGGGCCATTGAATTCAGCCAGAAGTCTTTTAGATGCCTATGGGAGGAAACAGGAGCACATTAAAAGTGCTGATGAATCCAATCAGGCTGTTCGCAGGCATCCAACACAGATATGCCGGTGCACTAAGCAGTGGTACTCAGGGGCTTAATTAGAAGGATGCTCGTGTATTGTTTTTCAGGCATTAGTAAAGTCTGTGTGTCCTGATAATGGAATTGGCTGGGAAATGGAATCGTTTGGCCCTGCCTTCATGCTGCTAGGCCTGATACTGCTTGTCAACACCATTGTTTCCTAACCCTCCCGTGGAGCCCCTATCGATGTCAGTGAAGGAAGACTGCTCTGCAGCAGCCAGCCAACCCCTCAGCTGGAGAACTCAGATTTGCCTGTTAGCTAACAAGGCCCTCCATACTGGAGAGTCTTTTATATCAGACTTTACCTCTAATTAGCAGCTACAGTTCTCCCCTACAGCCTGACACCTCAGATCATCCCCGTCATTGCATGTAGGCTGTTTTATTTAGCTCTTCAACACTTTACTGGAGTGCATTACACTATGTCTTCATACCTCGACTTCATGACCTTTTACTTCACCCAAAATCTGAAGTGTGAAAAGCTACAGAACTGAGCAGGTTGTTCAACTAGTTTTTGCACTGAAGGAGCAGTAGTGACAAATGAGGGTGTAAATCCAGACACACATTAACAGATGCGCAAACAAATTAAATATGACAAATATATTTTCTTTTTGTTACTTTTGTTAAATGTTAATTTATAATACATCTGTGTAGTCTTTGATGTATTTAGTGAGTCAACTTGAGCAGGAATATTTAAACTTTTTGTGGCCTCTTATTGGCTGTGACTTAAAAGGTTGCACAGGTTGAAGTGCAGGTCTACCAATCAGAAGGCTGGTGGTTCAATTCCCAGCTCCTCTAGTCTGCGTGTTGAAGTATCTTTGGGCAAGATACCAAACCCTGAGTTGCTACTGATGCATCCATCAGTGTGTGTGTGTGTGTGTGTGTGTGTGTGTGTGTGTGTGTGTGTGTGTGGTAAAAAGCACTTGTTTGAATGTGTGTGAATGGGTAAATGAGGCTCATAGTAAGAAGTAAGAAAGCTCTTTGAGTCCTCACCTATAGAGTAGAAAAGCCTTATATAGGTACCAGTCCATCTTACAGGGGTGAAAGCTTTCAAGTAACCCCTCAAAATGTAAACACTGGTTTACCTGGATTTGTCTTTGCATCACTTGATGATGTGGTCTGATTTAATTATTTGGACTCGTGTAAGCACTCTTCTATCCTAATTAGCTGGCTAGCTGCCTAATAAGCCAAGCCATGCAGAAGCATGAATGGTTCTTAAAGATTAATTGCAATTTAATGACAGATTGACATGCTAGCCCAAAACAAATGTTAGAGGGAGTCATGGACACACACAATTAGTGAAAATGGTCTCTTTCTGTACATTTCTGTACATAAAAACACTCTACACCTTTATTATTTATGATAAATTATTTTTGATGAGGTTTCAGATGGCGTTTGTGGATATATGGGAATATTTTGCGACCCACCATCTTATGATCCTTGTATAGCTTTATAGTTGTACTTATTGGCCTACCTTGTGAGTAATCACGTAAAGTCAAAACAATGTGTATCACATGGGTGTTTGTTAATCCTGATAGCTTAAATTAAATGTTTGTCATCTTTCAGGCACATGCATAGTTTCTGTTGTCATCCAGTTAGGAGTAAAAGATATTTGAAACCATTTCCTTGTGTCCTGGGCTACTTTTCCTGTAATATCTGCTGACATGACAGTGGCAGTTCACAGCAGGTTAGTTAGAACATCAACTAACCAAGCCGCCCACTTGATGTGGGAAAAAAGGAAGCTTAGGAATTCTTTCTTTGGGTGAGGCAGGAATTCAATCAGTCAAACTACGGGGCTAGGAAACTGGGCATCCGACACAGTTATGCTTCAGCACTTTTCAATTTGGGCTTGGACTGCCTTAGCCTCTGGCCTGCAGCATATCGTTAATGAAAGTCACATTAGGCATCCCTGTCATCCTGGTCATCAAACAGTTGGTTTCATAGTTGAATAGGAGACTAATGTTTCTAGTTGTATTGAAGACAACTTTCCTATGCCTTATCTATACTTCTGATTGCTGGATACCTGCTGGTTCTATCAATAGATAATGTGCCCCAACTATTCTGGAAATTCCAACTGCCTTCTGTTTAAGAAACCTAAAGAAGTGAAAAGGATGCTAATGTAGCCCGGGAAATTAGTTTGTTCACGAGACTACACAGAACTGCTCCTTCTTGTAGGGCATGGCTTTCTCCCTCTATCCCCAAAACTGATGCAACAGTTTGAGTGTAGGGTCACGGTTCTGAAAAGCTATCAGCTCTTCTCTGGTATAACCTGGCAGGGTGTGAGTATTGCTTTGCCCGCTATGTGCCTCATCAGACTCTTTTTTCCACAACATCTGCCTCACTCTGTAGCACACCAGGCCTGTAGTGACCAGGTCGAGGTTCAGAGCTGTCCCACCTCATCAAATTACAAAGAGCAAGGCAATGATCAAAATCTGACACCTTATCAGTTTCAGGCTCACCTGCAATCTCTTGCCTAGATAGGGTATCGGCTGCTTTGCTACACCCAGGCCAGTACTTAACCTCAAAATCAAAAACTGAAGCTCTGCTCTATTGCACCTAACCTGGCTGTTCTGAGGTGGCACAGAGGATTATCATCAATTAGAACAAGAAACTTGGATCCCAGCAAAAGGTAATGAAGTGGCCCAGCAATCTATGAGAACCCATGAATACATCTCCTGTAATAGCTGCAGAACCCCCAAAATGACTGGACCTCTTTTAGAGTTGCTGGAACCTGTCAGTTTTTAACTGCAGAAATCTTTGATGGAGCTGTCCCTACACGCTCAGCAGACACCTGATTACCCAGAACCTTGACTGATTGTTGGAGGAAAGCACACTTCTGCAACTTTACCTTGAGACCAGTTTCTACCAGCCTCTTAAGTCTCTCCAGGGATCAAAGTCCCTGAAAAAAGTCATCTAGATATACCAGAGGGATCTGAAAATTACTCATAGTAACCTGCATACGTCTTTGAAATGTAGCAGGTACACACACCAAATGACTCGTTTACTCCTAGAGACCAAATGTGGTAATAAATGATGTCTTGGGTCTATTGCTCTCATGCATGGGTATCTGGTGGTACCCACCCCCAAGATCAGTGGTTGATCAGTATGGTCACATCATCTCTTTATCTGGTTAGTTCTTTTACTTGGAGAATACAAGATTTAGTGGACTTTCAATTTGCTCTTAATCATTTATTTATCCGCAATTTCTCGCAAGAAAACAGCTGCCCTTTTCCCTGGCCTTTCCCTGGCCCAACCCCTTCACTATTATAGTCTTTAACAATTCATGATTTTTATGCTTCTGTCTCATGACTTTCTTGTGTGGTGTAGAGGTCATGAATTTCTACATTTATGCAGGAAGGATTAGATTAGATGTATTGGATCCCTTCACAATGTGACCTTAACCTTTACCTGGATGCCTAATGTATTGGGTTGTAACCTGGTGTTGCAGAACCTCAGCTTTCAGGAGATCCAAACTGAAGGCCACTTGTGAGTTCGTGTTGCTCTGACAAATAAACTTGTTGTGGCATGTTTGGTTAAAAAACGTTTATAGGGCTTTTATGGTGCAAGTTAATGTACACGTGTTGCTTTTTTTAAGGTGCTTTGTTCCCACAAGTTTAAATTCCCTAGCATCAAAGGACCTTTTTTTCATGTAAGTTATTCCTGGAGAGTTGTCTTGTCATTTAACCCCTGCTGACCGATGATTCCAAAAACAAACTGGAATCTCCATCAATCTATGTGATAATCAAACTGTCTTTTGGCATTTTTCATAGATCCGTCTGAATAAATGAAACCAGTTGTATTGATAGTAACAATGTGGTTCTTTGCTAAGTGGTCTGTTATGTGTATATACAACCAGTGTCTAAAAGAGCTTCAGAAAGCCTGGAGAACTATTCAAGACCACTTTAAAAATTGCAAAAAAGTCCAACTCCTTAGAAACAAAAATGTAATGAAATGATAGGTGGCTCAGGAGTTTTGCACAGCACCATATAGTCAAATACATTCTCTGTGTATTTATGTAACATGTCTTTATCTGTTTGGTCTGGGTGTTTTCTTGATGTGTCGCATCAGTTTCTTTTGACACGTTGACAGTGAAAGTCCTGTTTTTGGATCTCACTTTAGGGGGGAGGCCCTTGTTTTTCCAACTCTTCACTTGACTTTGTTGTCTATATCATGTCACTTCTCTTAGCCAGTGGCTCCGTTTTCGAAACCCCAGCTGTCAAAACGTATCGCACTCATTTATCTGCCTGGGAGACAGGATGCACAAAAACAGGTCTGAGTGACCACTGTGGTTAGATTTGGATAAGGCGTGATGGAAAAAAAAAGCTTTGCCGCAGCACATGGAGGCCTACACGTGAATGTCAGCAGTATACACTGGCTAAATATGTGTACTATGAATAGTTAAAGTCATATTTGAGCAAGAGACTAGTCCACTGTTTAACAGCTTGAAAGGTTTTATAAACCTAGGTGTGGAACCTGTGACCCTCCATCTGTATTTGCCTGCATGGCCTCTCGCAGGCCCAGAGAACACACGCTGCAGTAAGATGATTTGTGCTGTGCAGTACAGTGAAATGCATCTTGCCAGTGAAAACTTTGACCACGAAACATAAACCAAAACCTCAAATGATAGTTTCATTAGATCCTATGAACTGAAGGAAGACTTGTGGTGTGGATTCGGAAGCTATTGCTGTTTTTCTAACTGAAATACAGAGATTGATGGCTCCGACTAGCATAAATCACGAAGTTTCTTGAGCTGACTCAGTGGTCTTGGGCGCACCCTCCCTGCTGTTTCCTGATTTATTGTTAGTTTGGCCATTTGGTGAATACTTCAGCGTGCACCAAATCATTTGGCCCCTGAGAAATGACGACAGGAGCAGAAAGTAATGTTCATTAGTTGACAGATCATTCTCTTCCACACTGTGCATGACATGATGTTCGTTTAAAGGGGAATTCCAGCATTTCTGACTCTGAGCTTTATTTTGTCATGTTTGGTATCAGTCCAGTATTGAGTGACAGTGTTACAATGCGCAACAGCGAAACAGCTGTGAAGTAATTCCACTGGGCAATTGCCTGCGTCAAGTGCTTGTTTTTGCCACTGACGGCCTCAAATTGGTGTTCTAAGTGTGTGTGATTGTTTTTGATGGTATACTTACATGCATTTACACGTACTGATCTGCAGCAGGACTGTCCACATTTAGAACAGCATTTCTCTTCAGATAATGTTCCTGGAATAGTTTTTTGTTTGTCTGTTTTCGCTATTGTTCAACTAGCAGTACTTCATTTGTTTTTTACTGACGAGAGAAATTCACAGCACTATAACTTTGGGACAGAAAACAAAGTTGGAAAAAAATAAATACCAGCAAGGTTTTTAGAGGGTTAATAATGTTAGACATGTTGAAATGTAACTTTCTGCCACCCCATGGCCCATTGTTGGGCTAATATAAACACAACAGAACAGGCTAGCTCTACAGATATGATGCAGATGAAATGTACCTTATTCATCACAAAGTGTTATATACGTGTCCAAACTTTTGACTGGTACTGTGTGTGTGTTTGTTTTTGTTTTTTTAAGTACACGTTGAAGGTCAGTCAGTGCGGTACGGCACCTGCGAGTGCCAGATTGGTAGAGACAAGTGCCTTTATATGCCAGAAAATAGACACTACTCATGAATAAAATTGCAATCACCGTCTTAGATGACACCCCTCACAACACAAGGGATTCTTGTCTGAAGTGTTAATATTGGTCTGCTGCACCGTAAGCCCAGCGGCTGTCATATACACAATCAGTTGTTAAAAGCTTTGCTTAAAAAAAATAGCGTTAATAA
>VUQK01019401.1:31502-43305 GCA_015106715.1 Bujurquina vittata
GGAAACCTGAATGAGAACACCAAGTGAATAGGCTATAGGTGCTGGAAATGGCCACATAATGCAAATAGAATCTTAAGGTTTTCCACAGGAAATTGGTGAAGGTGGTGAGCGAAGTCCCCCCCCCACACACACACTTCACTATACGCCCCCGTCACCTGCATACTAAAAATGTTCCCTAGCATGTGAGCATGCATTTTGGTGATAGGTTAGAGAAAGAAGCAAGTCAGCTGTCTCAGTGTTAATGACGGTGAGTTTGCGGGGTCACGGCTGCCTGACATAATGCTGGATCCTTTAAGGTGACTTGATATGTCATATTAGCTCATTTTACTTCATTTTTATGGGCCTCAAGCATTAATCCTAATTTGTGGACTGACTTTAATTAACTGTGAACAGAACTGCAACATGGCATTTTAACCTGTTGTTGAGAGGATGAATTACGTAGATCCTGATGCATTTCCTCATACATTTCTCAAAATCAGATTAGTTACTCATGAATACATATCTCTGTGGCATTAAGTTATGTTACGTTAGTTTTTTCTCATTAAACGGGGGAACTTCACCTGCTGGCCTTTGCTCTATGTTCCTAAAATCTCAGCAAATGATAATGGTTTATTAACACCCCCTTCAAATACAATTTTTTATTCCTGTGTATGTGACTCATGTTCAATGGTGACAAACCACTGTTCTCATTAAAAAGTATTAAACATTATGATCATCCCATTCTACTGCCTTTGTTACTCAGACAATTGGACTCCCTCCACCATCTTTGTGCGTCTCTCTCTTTGCATGATTCTTTCCCTTTCAAATTCAGAAACAAACGCAAGAAAGTTCAGCAATTTTGTAGACCATTAGAAAACTGCATAAAAATTATACTTGGACTTTGTAGGTACTGTAAATTCTTGAGCATGTCATAACTTGTTTTCTTAATTATTCAGTTGAGTTGGAGGAATTTCCTGCCCGTTGCTGAAAAAAAGATTCTCAGAGATGCATGGGCACCGTGCCACGGTGTGCTCCTTCAGTACTGAAAGCCATCAGATTTTGTGTTTGTGAGATATTTTTGTAGCTATATGTCTTTTGTGCTGCCTGTCGGCCTAAATTTAGATCATCTAGGCTGCGATAACCTTTAATCCAGCCTTCCTGGATCAAAACTCGTCTAGGCGTAGCACAGTTTGACTGCCAAATTTCAGTTAATTTTTTACAGCAGAAGCAAAAGGTGTACCAACTTTGAGGTTTGGTTTCAGCTAGGTCAGCTTTTTTCTGTCTAGACTGGACTCATTATGCCTGCGACATTGCTTTAAAGATGATCTTGCCTTGTAAAAATTTAAGGTCAATTTGCAATGCATATTTCACTGAGAATAGGTTTAAGCTTCATAAAATTTTATTAGATTAGATCAAGTGTGAATTTAAAAACTGAATTATACAAGTTTCTTTTGCCTCTCTGTGAGGGCCACTTTTCAAGAATGGTATTTAAATAAATTAAGACCCCTTTGGTAGCAGCTGTCTTCAATATTTAGATTAGAGAAATTAGAGTACCCGTCAGCCCCCGGGATGCCGTTCTTTGTTTATGTTGATAATCTTTTAATTGTAGCTAATTAGTTATAATAATCTAGTACAAGAAATAAGTTGAAATTTTTCCAAGATGAAGAAGACTTTAAACACAGTGTTAACTTGAGAGATTTTCATATTGATGTATATAATTTTTTTAATTAATTTATTTTTTTAATCCTAGCTATGGTTCTCAGTTCTCATTGGCTAACAGCAGCGGTCTCGAGTCACAGTTCCTTTTTCCGTGTTGCATGCCCCCCTTTCCTCCACAGCCCATATTGCTCAGAAACTCCCTTGATGATGTGACTACAGTAGGCAAGACCACCAAGATAAGAAAAGATGCTAGAGATTATTAAATTTGACATGTGTTGAGTGCAAAAGGTCAAAGAATGAATTTAAATGTAGACACCAAAGGAGAAATATGTGACAGCCATGGCTGGAAAGATTGGTTCAAAGTTGAGCTGCTTGGAAAATCACAAATTATTTCAATTCATTTATTTTATTTTATTTTATTTTTGGGGCATATTGTGTTGTTTTATTGAACAATATAACATTCTACCATTGTAAGCTATTTGTTGTTGTGTTTAACCAAAATTTAACTGTTGTAAGAAAGGTGTTCTCCAATCATGGGCCAATGATGGCAGTTTAATCTTATCTTACCTCATCTTATCTTATTGTATGCAAAAGCTACCAAGACAAATTTCCTGAAACTTTGCAGAGAGGAGGGGAAAAGGGCAAAGGAAAATCCCTATTTGAGATTATTTTGCTTATGCTGTTTCCTTCATCTATACATGTAGATATGCACTATTTATAAATAGTACATTTACATTTTTGAATTTAATATTTGCATCTCTCTTTGCCGCATGCGTGTGTCGTTGAATATGTCAGGTTGCCATGGCCAAGGACCTTGTCCTGCGAGCCAGTCAATTATTTACCTAACCAAGGTTACTGTACATGCGGAGGCAAACTCTCTCTGCAAATCCATTGTTCAGACTTTCACTTGTGTAGTCTCACCTTTCATTCCAGCTTTGAGGAAAAGCTTGATAATGGCCTAATTTTGCCTTGCTTAAAGCACCATTAAGGAAATTAAGTAAGTTGCTCCTTGTGACCCAGCTGTTGTTGTATACTTGCTGAAATACTTAACGTTTTAGCTAGAAATTGATGCACTGATATTAACAACTAATAGCAGGATTTGTTGAGCATTCCAGTGCACCAGATAGGAAAATAATGCTTCCTCTATATTTATATAAGTTATAATTTTAGTGTCAAATGTGCACCAGACCCAATCCTTATTGGAGTGTGGTTATTTGCACTGTTTCTGAACAAATAAAGCATTTTGTAAGAGTCCTAAATGTTTTGTTTGTAACCACTAAATGAGCATGTTTTGAAGGCAGCTCGACTCTGACCGCAGGTTGTCTGATAAGGCAACACCGAGTGTGGATGAAACAGCAGCTTGTGATAGTAAAACTGTTCTGAATGGATAGAGTTATGCCGATCCAGCATGTGTTGGTATCAGCAGTGGCCGGAGCGAACAGACGTAGACTTTGTTTATCATCCTGACTAAACAAGCAGCTGACTGAGTGGCCGTTTGGTGACTGTTTATCACTGGCTGGTGTTTGTGAAGGACACATTGGGGTGGGGGTATGGCACAATGATAGATCTATCTGTTTCAACTGTTTTCTGTTTCTCTGCTAATTAGGTGACAGTGGCGCAGTGGGTAGGTGCTCACCTTGCAACCAGAGGGTCGCTGGTTCGAGTACCTGTCTGAGGGGCAGTAGGCGGCTGGTGGCTACATTAGTAGCTTACCACCACCAAGTGTGAATGAATAGTGCACGAAATTGTAAAGTGCTTTGAGTACCACGAAAAGCACTATATAAGTGTAAGGCATTATTATTATTAAATTTTTTTTCTCTTATAATCAGACCTGCTCTATTTGAACTGAACTAAAACACTTGAAAAAAGAAACTATAATCCACATAAAAACAGCAGCCGTAAATTGGCGGGCTTTCTTTTCATTTTTATCAGCCTCTCCATTGAGTGAGGATGGGGCAAAATATCCACACAGCAATATAATATTTTTCTTCTTTTTGCAATACAATTATTGATGCATTGTTCCAGAAAATGCACAGTTGCTTTGAACAAATTAATCATCAGTCATTTATTTGCCTGTGGATATTGGCCTACCTTTCAACTACTCTTATGTCATCATTTAAAATAGAAGCCCCCATGTGTCTGGAGGTTTTGTATTTTCAGCACAGCTACTGCTGAGGCCAATCTACTATTTTTAAAGGTGCCTTAGCTTGTGATGATGATGTTGTTACATTGTGCCAGTTTTGTGTTGCCAAAGCAATGTTAGAAATAGACCTGTGCGGTGAAAGAAGCATGCCGGCCGTGCTGTTTATTGTATCTTTATTGTATGAGTTGGCCATAGGTCATATTCGTCAACAGCACATAAGATTTTCAAAACTCGGGCTTAAGTTGTTCCTGAATCTCTAACGTGTAAATGGCGCGGTGGCATTTGGGGTTTTGTGGAAAATGTCTTGGATTGGCTAAATGGCCTGATGGCAAATGAACAGCATTAATTTGTTCTCGGGGCATGCTGTAATCACCAGTGCTTTGGTTTATGAACGTTAGCATGCTGACCTGCCTCAGTTACACAGGCCTAGAGCCCTGTTAGTGACAATATAATATTTATCTTCTTTTTGCAATACAATTATTGATGCATCTGGCAATAACTGGTTGCTAGAGAAAAGTGTGTATTCTGCAACAGGTCGAGGAGTGGTTGCTGGAAGTTGCTAGTGTGAAATTGGTCACAAAGTGAGTGCTGCACCATTGCTGTGGTTGCTAGGGGGTTGACAAGGGGTCACTGTCTGAACTCCAGGCCTGTGTGACTGCAGCCTAACGTGATAAACATAGTAACCTTTACTCTATTTTTACAATCTGATGTTTACAGTTACCTCAAAACATTTCTGTGCCTAAATCTCAATGAACCGCTAGTAAGATTGAAGATTCTTAGAAACAGTTTAGCAGTTTTAGGATTTACTGACAGTTTACTAATGTGAGGTGCAATGACTGAAAGCCCGGAAGGTTTTCTTTTTGGTTTGTATGTTTTGGTTTGTTTTGGGGGTTTTTTTTGGGTGCTTGGCCTCACTCCATATGCATTTGCTGCAGCTGGTTTACCGAAAATTGTGTCATATTTAATTCCAGGAAAAAAAGCAAGTCTTATTTTGCACCTGCTGTGGATGTTATAGTTGCCGTTAGGGGCGTTAATTTATTTAGAATGCCAGGGAGTGATGTTATCAGGATCTAACCTGCGGGTGGATGGTGGACCTCAAAGCCGTGAGCCACAGCTTAAACTCTGCCCTGTAGCTCTTTACTGAGTGCTCACCCCGCATATTTCTTGTCCTTAACAATACTGGTACTTTGATGTAACAGAGCAGAGCTTATGGAAACTGAATCACACTTAACATAGATTGTCAGTGTAAAGGGGAAAGTCCCGACACAAGGTGCATACAAGCAGCCAAGTTTCTTTTTATCGCGAGCTGATGGGCTTGCAGTGTTTCATGTTTTTAGTCATATCTCTATACAGATTGGTCCATAATCAAAACTGCAGAGCTACTGGGAGATTCTGTTTGTTATTATTGCTGTTGGTTATTATTATTAGTAGTAGTAGTATCACTGTAAATTGCATTTTTTCAGCTTTTTTTCAGACCCCCTCTTTCCTTTGACATCTCCTGACTGTCCTCTTTTACAAAGGTTTTCTTTGACACTTCAAGTTTCTCTCTTTATCATTGCCTTCGTTCTCTGTCTCTTCTCTGCCCGGATATCTGACTTCAAATTCCCCATTGCACTTAGTCAACAGCAGAAAACATTAAGCAGATTACTTGCCTTCAGTACTTTAGCAGTAATTTCAAAGGTAGGAAAAAGGTGGTTACTGCATGCTAAAGCACCCTTGAAAACAAGAATCTGATTCTCTGCAGGAGGGAATGAAGTAGCGAAGACTTCTTTATCCAATGCTCACACTCTCAGACATGCTGAGCAGGTTAATGAATTGCCAACAATAAATCACCTATGTGACATTTACAGCAACAATAAGGTATGGGCCATTTACTGTCACCTACTATCTTGAACTGTTAGAAGAAGATGTTGGGCTTGTGTAAGAGAAAGTTATACTATAGTCCCTAAATAGGACACAACTAAAAATGAGATTTTTGGGTCAGATACCTACTGAATTGGGCTCCAACAATAGCCTAATTTCTCTGCTAATATGTTTCCATCACTTAATTCCTTTATATTTATTATAAAATGCTACATTTTTTGTTTGTTCTGCCAAAGAAGAGTTGTTCTGTGAATGATTTGAATGAAAGTACATATACCTCTTGCTGCTTTGAAGTGGTGCTAGGCCACTGCAGCAGGAAGGATCATACATTACTGCGGTCATCACTCTTCTCTATAGATCAGTCATCAGCTCTAAATTTAGAATATTGGCCTTGGTTTCTCAGGCACAGTGATTCACGTTATTCCATCATAACATAACAGCAGTGCATCAACTCTGAATGCTGTCACAGGCATTTTGAGAAAAGTATCCCAGTTTGGACTGCTTGTGTTTGGAAATCCTGCGTAATTCAGCTGTCCAGCAGCAGCGAGACTGGTACAGGTTTCCTGCTTAGCCCATAGGTTCTAACATTAAAGGACCTCACTCTACCAAAGCTGGATTTTGAATCATCTAGAATGACAGTTATCCCCTCAATTATGCAGGCTCAAAGCTGCATGTTTTTTGCATGTGATGTTATGTGACAGATCTTGATAAAATGCCTTACTTTTGTATCCTCATCCAACCAAAGAGCCGTTGCATGACAAGAAAGAACAAGTACTTGACTTGAATGCTTTTGCATTTGTACCCCGCATGCTGATAAGTGCTGCAAAAGTGCACTGCACCACTTTGATTCTGATTCTGAATTCTTTTGAAGAACGTCTAGGCTTAGGTTTGATCTCATCTTAGTGCCATCACTTGTAACAGAAAGTGAATGCTGTGGCAAATATATCTGGAAGCGTGTACACATTCAGACATGAAGTGAAACATGTATATATCGGTTGTGACTGAAACGCAATGAAAGAATGCTCTTGCAACCTTTATTTAGGATAATTAAAATATTGGCTTACTGCCTTACTTTCTTGTAGTTTCGATCTGTCTGAATTTGTTCTCAGGTAATTTTAACCCTTCCATATCTGGTTTTTCAGGTTCTTTTGCTGAGACTTGGAAACCAGCCAGCAGTTTTATGTAACTGCTTTTTACTGCAGACAGTTGCAGTGAATTGTTGGTCTGGTACTAGCCTCTTATGCATACCTTGAAAGACATCGCAGAATACCGTGATTATATGCACGGAGCAGTCCTCTTTAGCACAAAATAAGCACATTGGTGCATTTTTCCCTTAAACATGACATGCAATCAATCAGTTCTTCCAACATTAGTTGACTGCAGGTGATTAGCAGTTATTAATTTGCTGCCCAATGATTACTTAGCATGATTAATAGTATTGTTATTTTCAGAGATTTGACAAGTCCTATCTAATTAGCTTACTGCTTAGCTCATTCTCAATGTAAAATCACATTACACAGTGGAGTAGAGCCAAGTCTAGATGATCAACCAATAACCGGGTTTAACTAATCTTAACAAGCACTGTATGTTAAAAGGAAGTCAAATAAAGTTTTAAAACTGTGTTTTTGTAATTAGACAAAATCTAGCACAAACTGCCATGCCTGTGATGGGTGCAGATAAAACTGCCACGTCTGCCAGTAACCTCGACTATTCAGCCTCTATTAAAAAAGGACCAGTTAGTAAGAGACATACTGTAACAAGCATGGTTGGTTTAAATTAATCATCCCTTGGCTTAGAGCTACATGGCATCAGATCTACTTGTGTATAAGTTGTATTTCCTCCTACTTGGCAGTAATAAGTAGAAAAACACTGACTAATTGTCTTGTGTGACTAACATTTTTTCCTCTGTTTTTGTGTGCCTGTAAACACAAATCTCCTTAATTCTACTTAGTTCCTCCTTTAACTGTCATCAGCATGGGAGCCGGGTGATGAAGAAGGGGAGGAGTCCAGCTCTACTGTAAATGGGCCATAATCCAGCTGGGCCAAATGCTGTCGCTGTATCTGACTGCAGCTTTCGCTCCCATGGCTTTTCTCACTTTTCTCTTTCCCACTCTTTCCTCGTCTTAGCCCTTCTGTTTTTCTCACATTCTGGCACATTTGAACTTCCCTTTAAAAAAAAAAAAACATTTCTCACCTCATTTCAGTTTGCTTTAAGCTAGTGTTACTTTCTCAGGGCTACCATTCTACTTCCATCCCACTTTCAACACTGTGTTTTCTTAGTAGATGAAAGCTGCCCAACAGGGCTAAGCTTTGTTTGTGTACTGTACTTTCATGTTCATTGAGCACCTTCTCCAACATTGTTATTGTTCTGAAACAGTAGACCAGGGCTGCTCTTTACTGAAATTCCTGACAAACTTCCCATTTCTCACATAATGCACAGTTTCTTCCTGGCGACTTCAGGTGCGTATTCTTGAGTTGAGACAAAAAGAGTTTGAGGTCAGCAGTGGTGAGTAGTAACCATTGCCAATGATCCTAGAAGGGGTACACATCAACAATTTTTTTGGGCTACTCCAACTTGCACATTGCAAGATTTGAAGAATCTGCTGCTAACATCCTGGGGCGAAACAGCCAGACCTTGCACCTTTAGAAGTCTTCTTGAGTTTGTGCCTCGGTTTGTCACAGCTATTTTGGCAGCACACTAAGGACCAACAGTTTTACTTGTATCATTACATTAAATAATTGAAAGTAGTGCGTTTTAAGTGTGCTTTTGAAAAAAAAATGTATCGCTGTCTTCTTTGCATATGTATATACAATATAAATGACGTCAAGCCAGTGGAAAAATGTCTTCAATCTTCCTGAATAAGGGCATGCTATGTGCCCAGGTACATCACACACCCCCTCAGGCCTGTTTCACTTTTATAAGTTTGGATTTTGCCATTTAATGTCTTGCATGATTAATGCTGCTCGTGCTCATTGCTGCTTTTGTACATTAAATACATTCAGCTTGTACAGCGACAGTCCGAGGCCTCGTCGTAATGTCTGCTGTTCTTTTTCCTGCGCATTTCCCTCCTCGCTGCATGGTCTATCAGCTTTTTAGCCATTAATTACAGCTGATGTTCCATCCATTTTCCTCAATCTGCTCTTCACTGAACTCTCCCTTTTCTCTGTGTCTGTGCTCTCTCACCACTGATTCATCACTCTTTACTCTCAGTCCACCCCCTCTTGCACAGAAAAGGGATAAATGGTGTTTGTCAGAATACATTAGCTTTGCCGCTACAGCTCATCTATCATCTGCATGATTTTAGTCAATAACATTATTATTGCCTATTACAGAGAAAATGTGTTTAATTTTTCTTGTCAGTAAAAAATTAAATTGTAGGTGTTATAGTTCAAGATCATTTTTGGTATTCCTGTTTTATTTCAGGAATAGAGTCCTTTTCAAGCCACAGTTAATGATCTGTAGTAATGTTCTGCATAATTTTAGATTAACCCCTCAATAAATGTATCTTTGAACATTCAAGAAAGACACCAAATTTCTGCTCTCTACGAGTCTCCTCCAGAGAAATCCTGCAGTCAGGTGCCAGAGATTTATAAAACCTAATCTGAGTGATACGCTCACAAGTTCATGGGCACGAGACAGGAATTATTAGGAAAGATCATCTTGCTCACAATTGCTGGATGTCTGCAGGCTAGTGCTAAAAAACATAGCAGTGCGAGTGAGGCTGCTTCACTGCACTTAGTCATGTTGTTCTTTCAGTGCTGTTGCTATGGAGCTGAACTTCAGGTTCAAGTTTGTGTGTGTGAGTGTGTGTGTTAATAACTCTGAAATAGGATGTTTTTTGAGTTGAAATGAGCGTCGTACCATCCACCGTAGACAGTTCTTTTTTGTGTGTGTTTCTCCTAATGCTGAGGAAGCTTTTTGGTGCTGCCGGTGAAGGTGAGCGACTGGACTCGGTCATATGTCTACGTTATGAATGGGGACCTGTTTAGAGTGCAAAGGAAGGCGGCAGATATGCAGCTGTAGCGCGCTGCTGAACGACGCTCTGCCTCGTGGACTGCAGATGCAACCATTTTCTGGACAGCAAGGTGAAATTGTGACAGTGACAGCTCGTCATAAGGAAATAGATGTCTACTGAATGATATTACCTGGCAACCCGTGTGCTTATAAAGTATTCACATTGAATTATGACTCATGGCTAGCAGTGGAAGTTGAAAACCAGTTAAATTGTCAGTCCAAACTTATCGGTTCCTCCTGTCAAGGCTGTCATGTTGTTAGTTCATCTGGCTGAAGGACTGATGAGATCATGCCGTTGAAAGGCATCTCTCATCTGTCCCTCCCTTCCACAGTTCGCAGTAACTGCTGCTCCCCTTAGAGTATTGGTCAGGTTTTAGTGAGTCTTACACACACACACACAATGCTCACCTAATGGGTTTTCATTCAAATTACGCTTAAGGTCAAGGTCATGTTTGTCATTTTAAAGGGACTTTTTTGTGCTTTTTATGGCTGCAGTTACGCCTGACCATTTAGTCATTACACTTGTGAACTCGAACCCTTTCATTGGGTGGTGAACAGCATTACGACATTTGTGCAGGCCGTGGCTGTTTGAGAGCCTCCTCGACTTTTCAGTGGATTCGCTTGTACAATACAGCCTATCAGTGTCACCAATATAGCTTTTTGTCCTTCACACATTACAGTAACCCGTGTAATTTGAATCTGTGGTGGATCATAAGCCAGATGAGCTACTGTACTAGATCACTGACGTTTAAATATTATTTGACATTGGAGCTTTTTTATTCTTGAGTCGCAGGCAAGTTTGTGTTTAGACACAAAAAGATAATGAAGCAGTAGCACTGATGCAGGCCGACTGTTTTCCCACACAGAAAATTGATCAGAAATCGCAAAAGGTCTCGACTGAGGCTTGGACCTATAAGCAGAAATGACAAACACCAAAACAGACTCTGTACTATCCTCATACAGTATGTGGTATTATTATTGATACATTAACATGCATAGAACATTTAAATATTGTAGGTAACCGAGCTAGAGCTGGTTTTATTTACTGTCTAGTGACTTCATTTACTGTATAATAAATCATTTAATTTTATATCTTTCTACTTTGACTCCACTATATTTTAGAGGGAAATACAAGTATTTGATAGAAGACTGGAGTATAAAAACTCATTGTAATATAATGACTATGAATTGAATGTTCAGTGGTCCTGCTGTACCTGTCCACACCTTTGAAAGATTTCTGGAGCTGGAAAAATTGGCAACTGAATATCCACCAAATGAATTCTGTAAATACTCAAATATTCAGATATTAGCATAGCTTAGAAAGCATGTATGATTTAATTAAAAATGGATTCTAGTGTATCAGTGAGAGGGAGGCATAATCAGTATTTTATGCTGCATTAGTTATTTGTGCTTTAGACTCCTGTAACTGCATTGTGATATATTTTATTGGTATACTCACTGCACTGTAAAAGCAGTCATATTACACACTAGTATTGACTTAAATCATCTGACATCAGAAAATAAGATGTTTACCTCTGATGGACCTGATATGTGTATATATATATATATATATATATATATATATATATATATGTGTGTGTATATATATATATATATAAGCTAAAAAATTTATTAGTTTTTTAAGCCAGCCACTGAAACTGTAATATCAAACCTGTTGTGCTTTCAGTAGGTTCCAGCACTGTTAACAAAAGAAGCTGTAATTACCCTCTTACACACTGAGAGCTATAACTGTGGTTGTTGACAGTAGGAGCAGGGTTATCAGACACACCTTCTCTAAACTCTTCTCTCTTATCTTATTTGCTCTTTTTTCATCTAAAGTCAGTGAGTTTGCCTGAGTGAAAGCGAACATATGGAGGTTTCTCTCCTCTCACAGCCTGAGCCCAAAATTGGCACAGAGGCTCATATTCCACACGCCTTCTCAGAGGAAACAGAAATGTGGGGTAGGGAGGGTGGCGCCTTCAGGGATCCAAACACAAACTAGGACCAACACATCTAGACTTCTGCCCGGAGCTTTTACCGTGGCCTCTGTTGAAAACTGCATTTCATCACTTTTCAGGAAATCATACTTATCCTGCTTTTCTGTTTCCTTCTTTTATAACTTGCTTATCTGTCTTCAAGTGATG